>JARHVA010007903.1:197500-310000 GCA_037957365.1 Torreya grandis | reverse complement strand
ATATTTATCTAAGTTTTCCAATTAATTGGTCTACTTTAGAGATAGTCTAACATCCTTATGAACTAGGCTATCTCTACCCCTTTAACCCTAGAATCCCTAATCTATATTTTAGAGTTAAACACATGCATACAATAAGTAGGCATCATTTTCATGACCACATATTTATATGTAGGAATAATAGTGGTAGTATTAGTTAGAGCAACTATTTTAGTGTCAATATCTATAAATTTATAATTTATATCATTCAATGGAAGATTTTTTCATTCAAATGAAATAGTTTTATATTTTTTTTCATTTTTAACCTTTATGCTTACCTTAAAAAATGGGTCCAACTAGAGAGGTTGTTAAAAAATTTTACACCAAAAAATATATAAACTTCAACTAATTTAATTTTTATCCCATTATTATCATCAAGATTCTTTTGATATTGGTATTCATTTTTGTCTTGGTTAATGTTTTTCAATTCAAACATTTCATCATTAATAGTATGATCTTGCACTACTAAATTTTCATTAACTAACGTTTTCATCAAAATAATAATAAAAATCATGAATGTTTATTTCATTTATTGTATCCATTTTATTTTGAATCAAAGGAATATAACTATGCTGAATTTATAACCTACATAACCTAGCACTTAGGTTAAAATATACAGAGGAAGTATCCTTATTAGATGATATAGATTAAAATACTGAATTTATGCCTAATTCGAGGGCCAAGCTGAAAATTATTTATTCTCATAATGTATGAGAAACTCAAAAATCAGATCTAAAGTCATAAGATAGTTTAAACTTCAAGGGAAAACCTAAGGTTATATTATTATCTAAAAAATATAAGCTCACCAATATGCTTTATCTTGTTTTGGTTTAATGTGATCTAATATGATGTGAATTTTTAACTATTCACATTTTATAATGTATGACAATAATATACAAATATAAATACTAAAGATTTGTAAGATTCAAGAATTATACCTTGCCATAAATGGAAATGGAATATGGTATCAAGATGCTTATATAGTTTTCAATTTATACAAGTTAGAGACTAAATATAGGTTATTAAAATCTAATACCCGAATACAAGTGACCCAAAATTTTTTTTTGCTTATGCTAGAGAGTCAACTCATTATTAGCATGCTATGATTTTTTATAATTAAGGAATATATTATTCTAAGAAATCACTATCAGTATATTGGAATAGGATTTGAAAATTGTTTCATAACATTAATGGCTTATGTAAGTTAGGTATTAGGTTAGAGATAATTTTACTTGATAAGTTAATTTTTAAAGTGCCACTATGTGATACTATAAACTTTGATTGATTCCTTAATTACTAAAGTGTATTTTTAGTCTTTTCATTTATTTACATTAGCATTGAAAATGTTCATATAGTGTGTTATTCCATTCAGTACATTTGTACCTTTGAATAAGAGTATATTCTTGTTAGGTACTTATTGATATTTTTATACATCAAGTATATCTGACATTTAGGGTTTATAATAAATAACCAAGTCATAATAATTTTCACCCACTTGTACTCATTTATAGAAAAATATTTATTAGGTACAAGTGTAAGTAATTACATATTAATCAAAATAGTTTAAACAATACATCCTCACATTAAAATTTCATCAATTACAGGTCTTAACCCACATTACTTGTTTTAATACCATTAAAATATTTTAATATAATTAAAGTCATCTTGTTTATTTTAATGATCTATTTCTAGATTATCTACTTTAATTTCATATCACATGTAAGTATTTTTCCTAATGTAATTAATATTATGACACTTTATAATAATGTTTTGAATAGTCTATGATGCACACTATGATTCATTACTACATTCAATTACATTAGTCATGCTTAGTTTAGTAAATTATCTTTAAAGATAACCTATAGTCTTATAAAAATTAGGCATTAGATATTAAAATAATCCATTCATACATAAACCTTTAAAATTTGGATATATAAACTATTTAGAATATAATTAAAAATTATTAATTATAATAAACTTTACATGTGCCTTGTGATATATTTTTCATATCTTCTTAATACTTGACCATCTATTAGTAATTATTGGCATGCACATATTTAACAACCATTTCAATGCACTTAGTACTATGGATGGTACCATATGAATGTCAAATTAGTTTCAAATAAAAATTTAGAAAAAAACAATCCATAATTTAATATTCATTTACAATGAAATATAATCATTCTCTTGTAACCATATGGGTTTATAATTAAATGAAAATTCACTACCCAATTTTGATTTCACAATAGAATATTATACTATTGGATTATATTTTAGCATATTCATACTAATACAAATCTAAAATAATAATTCAACTTTCATTATGAATATACCATAAGAAAATAGAGTTTACATACTCTTAAGATTTGTATATCTATAACCAACTTCAAAACCTACTATGCATTAAGAATACTAAAATATTTAACTAACCTTCAAAGTACTTTGTCAAGGACTCCACAAAGATCCTTGGATCAATAAAATTCACTAGTTGAAAAACACGAGACAAAATAATGCATTAAGATACTGAAAGTAAATGAAACCAAAAGTGATAAAAATTAAAAAAGGACATAGTTGAATATCCAACACTCCATGAATAGATAAATATATCATATGTATAAATAGGGACTGAAATGTTTAACTCACCTATGAAAGTGGGTCAAATGTGCTAAGAATAGAGCATAACTCCCATACTCATAATATCCAATCATTAGTAAATATATCTATCAAAAAATGTAAACCTAAGCAAGAATATCCCACAAGTTTATGGAAACCCCAAGTGAGGTGGAAAAATCCATGTGGCATGTGTAGTAAATAATGAATAATATAATAAATTTAATGAAAATAAATAACCTACACTGACATACTTAAATATGAGTATCTGATATTTATATTATTGACTTTTTGAAAATAATAATTATATCACATTAAAAAATATTGATAAAGTTAATCTAAGCTAAACACAACTTCTATATTCAATTAACCAGTTTATATTTCATTAAATAAAATAAAACACACTGAAATCAACCAATCATGTATACTTGATACCATAATCTCCATGTCATATACATAATATATACAACCTCATAACATTTTTAAAATATAATTCCTTTATTATTTAAGTAAAAAATGTACTTAATAACTATACTTTATACTCATATAAACCCTATCAGAGTCTATTGAAAATGAGTTACATGTTTACATAACAATAGATACATTTTCAATACTAAATGCAAACTTTTAAAACATATACATCTCTATCATGACACAAGTGAATTGATATGTATATTTTCCCATAGAATCATAACCTTTTTTAAAGATATTAGTTAGGAAACACATACCTAAATTGGCCAACATAAGCCCATCTATCTATGGATAAGTCTTGGTTTTAGTTACCCTAACCATCATATTGGCTATGGAAAAATGTTTACAACTATAAATTTAAGTAGAAATAAGAGATGAAATATAAGTATTATAGAATTTAATTAGAGTTTATATTATACATGTATTATATATTACTTACCTATATTCACTTAGGTTGTATTCATCCATCTCTTTACTTTAACATTAGTTTTAATATTTATTAGATAATATTGTAACCTAGTTATTTATAAACTTAGTTACTCTTTTAAATGTAAGGTATTATTAATAAGGATATTTTATAGGTTGTATGATACCTAGAATTTGTTAATTGATTTCTAGACGTAGTTTTGTGTTATTATTATCAACATGTATTCCTCCTTAAGGAGTTAATATATTTTCCTAGTGGACTTATAATTTATGTCAATCAAGTCTTAGATTGTTCTATGGTAGGTTATGTATACACACAATATTTAAAAAAAATTAATTTATTAATGCTTAATTTATTATAGTAACCTATTGATTTTTAATCTCTCCAAGTACATTTCTTAAAGGTTGCACTAAGAAAGTGGTGGGTAGACCTTTGGTGGTTTGTAATATGTTTAATCCCTATACCATTCCCTCAAAAATTAAATCCCATTTATCAATTTACATAAGTAATTATGATTTTAATATATACCCTAATGAAGAAAACACACTTTTTCTTCATTTTCATACTATGTCAGTTAGGTCGATCTTGTTAGAAAGTATGAAGTCTACGTTATGGAACTAAGTCATCTTGGTCAATGTCATTTGATAACTAATGGTTATTTTTACCACATAACAAAATTGAACTTGTTGATCTTGTCAACTAAAATTCTAGGAGGTTTTAGGGTAAATACTTGGCTATAAATACCACTTTAAATTCAATCTAATAGAGAGGCACACCAATTTTTACATTATTACAGCTTCTAATTCTATACTTGAGGAGTTATTGCTTAGGGTTTTACTTTAAAATGAAGATAGATAACTTTTTTGTAAAGTCCTAGATGAAAAATAAGAGTCTTTCGGCCTAGATCTAATTTCTATAGTTTTATCCTTAAAAATCTAAAATGACTTTTTGGAAATCACCATTGGCCAAAGGAGATATTGAGGCATGACATGTTCATTTAAAGGTAGGTATTCATAGGACCTAATTTTTACTCTTTCATTTGAGAGATAGATATTCCAAAAAGTGATAATTTAAATGTTTTAATCCTTCCTTACTTTATCTCTACATTAAATTTATTAGATTGTTATTTTATTGTTAACTGTTTTATTTTTAACGATCACCCTTTGTGCCATAAGATTTATTAAGCACTAGATTATTTTTATTTTATGTATAATAAGCCTAGATAGGGATATTGTGTAGTTATAATAAATTATAGGATTTGTAACCCTTTGGTATTATGTTTTGTGATAATATATTTGATAAGTAGGTTTAATGGATCCATATTAGTCATGTCATTGATATAAATAATTATGCAATGATTTCTTGGTAAGATTACCTTTTATGATCTTGTAATTCACTAAGCAGGACATGTTATAGATCCAACCTAATTTTTTGCATACATTGAGGTGAACTTGATGTGAATATAACCCTTACACTTTTAATTTTTATTCATATTCAACTACATCAAGCTGGTTGATCAAGTTTCATGTTGTAATATATGTTAATTTTTTAGATAAATAGATCATGTTGGTTTATCTAGTATTTTTATCTATCTATAAGTCCAGGGTATTTATCTAACTATATTGAGATGGTTGATCGAATAAGTTTCACTATTTTTAAAATTAAAATCTTTCCTAGATGACCTTTTAAAAAAAAATAGCAATATAGCTAAATTAACTTGATCGATCATTATCTATCTTCTACATTAGTTCATATTAAGTTTAGAATTTTCATCTTGTCAATTTTTATCAAGTCTAATTATTTTTTTAAGTTCAAAATTCTCCTTACTGCTTCAATTAGTTTTTAGTTATATCAAACTATAGGCATACAAAACTAAATTGACCATGTTGATTTATTTTTGTATCTGCATGTTTTTTACCAAACTAATGTGACCTACTAGATTTTGTTTGTTTGGGTCTAATTTTCTAATAGACTATATCAACCTTTTGAATCCTATTTTGGATTATTTGCTCAAATATATCAACATATTTATCCTTTTTATGTATGTTTTATTTTCTAGTTTAATCAAATAAAGTTAACCTTTATTATCATAATAATTATAATAAATTTTAATTTTGAAATAAAGACTTGGCTACTTATTTATTTTCCCTAAAAATGCAACTTAATTTTTGACAACATGAAAAATGTTTGCTTTATTTGGTTTTCCCTAGAGACTATACATTAAATTTTTTAAAACTAATTAGTATCATCATGTATTTATATGTAATATTTTTTACAGTCTTTTTTTATCATTTATAGATATCGTGCCATGAGGAGCTTAGCCCAATATTCATAGGCATAATATAGAGCTAAACATGGTCTTTAATTTCCATATACCTCATGGTATTTTGGAAATACCTAAGATTTATATTTTTATTAAACCTTAATAATCCATCCATTTTTTGATTATGTGGTACATTAGTTTGTGGTTAGCATTGAGAGTCTACTTTTAGCTTACATTTGAAAATAGGTTTAGTGGGCTATAGTTATGACATTTCCTCTATAATAAATACTCTAAAGCATTGGTTCTTGACTAACCAATGGATAAGATACTATATTTGGAATCCTACATTATAAAACAAAACCTTTAATAATTTTTTATATATTATTAATATATAATTAGTTAGAATTAGTAGCTAAAAATTTACCTTTTCTTCTTGCTTCTTGTTATTATCTATGGTATTATAGACTGCATCGACTATTATTGATACAAGTTTTGTGTTGTGTTTCAATTATATCGATGTAGTTACCTTTTTGTAAATAAAACACATAAAATATCATGATCCATTATTCTATTTTATGTTTACTTTAATTCTATTGTTTTAAATTAGATCAACCTTCTTGATTGTGTAGCTTCTAGTCAACTTAGTTCATTATTATATTTTTTATTTTTATTCCATAAAAACTAGATCAATCTATTCAATTATTTAGATTATGTATGACTTAGTTTATTATTACATCACTATTTTCCTATCCATAACCTAATTATATCAACTTGATCAATTATGTAACTTATAACGGACTTAGTTAATTACTAGACCATTATTTTTCCTGTCCAAAATCTAACAAAATTCCCCTGATCTATTATGTAGTTACTATCTAACTTAATTAATTATTAGATAATTATTTTTCTATTCATAATCCATATAGATATATTTTATTGATCATGTATTATCTAGCCTACTTAGTATAAACCTTAGTTCTTTGATTATTTGGCTGATCTACTCCCATTGGTGGTCAATCTAATTTTATTTCTTTAAGTATATTTATCTCAAAAATATTAACATAGCCATTATTTTCAACAATAATTATCATAATTAAATCACCTAAAAAAATTTAGATAATATTAACTCATTCAGAAGATACATGGGTTACTTTCTTATATACTATATACACCCTAATTTGGTCAAGAAACCACAAGTACTATGTCTTTTTTATTATTTCACATGAACGTATTAATTATGAATACAGTCCTTATTTATGTGGCCATTTTGGGTATTTCTATATTTATTGTCTTTTGTATTTTTTTCACCCCTAGTGGCCCTAAGTCACCTCTTCCTAGCCATAGAGGATCCTATCATATCCTACTTAGTCTTAATTATATTTTTAGGCCTTAAGACACTAGTACCATTTTAAAGATATAAAAACCATGTGGAAATAGTGTCTTATTATGGATCCAGTGTCTAACAGTCAATTTCTCTCATTTTTGGGTCCTAACCATACCTTGAGCATCATGTTATGTTTTTTTCCTATCTTACAACATGTATATCAGTGAACAAGCTCTTATATTCAAATCAAAGTTCCTTATGTATAAATATTATCACATGGAATTTTACATCTACCACTTACTATTTTGTAACATAATTATATAAAATAAATCAATAGTATAGATCAATACTTTGCATACTACTCAACTACCACATATATACATGAATTTCTTCATTAAAACAAGGGCCTAAGTGAAATTAATTATAGCATACCATGCAATTTGATTATGCACATTCACTAAGGGAAGACTACATGAAATATAAGACCCATAGAATTGGGTTTAATGTAGGTAGTGTCCAAGACAATTAGGGTTCTATTATGTGTGATTGTAACATCCCATAACCCATTTCCCATTCATTTTTCATTTAAATTTAGTTTTTGTTTCATGTGTGAAAGTACTCATTACTATTTTTGAATAAGCTTATCTAAGATAGTGACACATGTGAGATATTTTAAGACACATAACCACATATATAACCCCTTAAAACTCCTACAACTTCCCTAAAAGTTACGAACATCTCTTCTAAGAGGGACACTAGTGCCATAATTGGAAACTAATACCACATGGTGCTACTATCCTAGTATTTATGCTATAGTTCTAGACTAAATTACATCCATATTCATATAACATAAGGTGTATACTTGTTTCTCCATATTTTTAATCTTTTAAATCTACAAAAATACCTATTTTATTTTAGATTAGTCCTCTTTCTCTCTGTTTTTGTCATTTTGGGAAAGGTTTGTCAAATAAATTATTTACATTTTCCATTCTATATTATTGTAATACTCATACCTATAATAACATAATATTTACACCATATAAGTCCTAAAAGGTTATAAAAACTTGGCTAAACTAACTTAGAATATTGCTTAAAACCCTATTTTTGACTAGGGTTTGCCTTCTTCCAATTTTGTGAAGTTGATTAGGGTTAATAACTTTTTTTGGCATAACCTATCCCATTCAAGTTTAAATTATATTATTGTTTAATTAATTTAATGTAATTAAATTTTTTGAAAAACAAACCTCATTCAAACCCTAGATCCACATACTAGGTCTATATACATCCAAATATTAGCAATTAGGGTTTCACTTACAATTATAATTTCTTGTAAATATTTGGTTAAATATTTATCATTGTTTCACATATAATTTTGTTATATTACATTATAAATCTTTTATGATTTATATTAATTATTTTTATTGTATTCTTTGGCAAGTTTAAAATTACATCTAAGAAGTCTCTTACCCCTCACCCAATTGATGAAGTTCTAAAATTTTCTCATAATTATAATAATTAATGGACAAAGTTTAAATATTTTACATTATAACATTATAATGATTTATTTTATAATGATGATGATTAGTATTCTAATAATGATTGATACAAGTATGCCAATGAAAATGTAGATGAGGATATATTAGATATGTATTCTTTTCTTTCCCCTCCCTCTCTTATTACACCTCCAAATCAAACTAACAATATAATGCAAAAATAACCTCTTATTGGTATTGATTTGCTCCAATTTGATCCTAGATTTTGAAATAATTTTTCTAAATCCTTATTTAAATTTAATAAGTGTAATTTCAATACATGAAAACCACTTTTACATTAATCTATTAAATTATACAAGAGCAATGTATCTTCTTTACCCTTCTCAGTTAAATTTGAAAAATCATGTACCAATGATACTACACCTTTTACCAATGCTTAAACTAAGGTAGACATAGCTATTTTATGACCTTAGTTTACATTCAAAGCTCAGTGAAATTATTGTTTACAATATATTGATAATGAAAATGTCTTTAACTCTTCTCTTATATGTAATAATATGAAAAATGAAAACATGATTATAAGTTATTCTACTCTTAATTATAAAAGTGAACTAAACTATTATTTTGATGAACCTTGGCATATTTTTTATTACCCTAATGATGATGATGATGAGGGAATGGAGTCTACATCTTCTATTTCTCCTCTTACTTCATCTATTTATCTTTTTCAAACAAATGATAAGTTCATGTGTAAAAACACACACACACACACACACACACACACACACACACACACACACACACACACACACACACACTTATTCTTATGTGCATACTTTACATAATTTACATTCACATGATAATACAAAACCTTGTAATCCATTAATATGTGATACTTATTTAAAAATTAACAAAATAAGAGATACCAATGAATATCCATCAACCCCATTTACTATAGTATAATGTGTCTATCAACCTAAGCTAAATAATAGTGATAGCTCATTTCCCTCTAACCAGGTCCTAGCTATCACACCTTCAAAGGTTATAGAGAGAAAACCAATGCTCACTAAGAAATATTCCCAATGTAATATACCAATGGTTAATATAAATTAAAAAAATTAAGCATTGCATTATCCCATTGATCATGGTAATATACCAAAACATTAGTTACTCTCGTTGATGCATATTTTTGGTGATTTATAAAAATTACATCATCTCACATTAGAGAGAAAATAATGCCACTTGTGGGTGAATTTCAATGAAATACATTATGATACCATCCCACATAGGATTATCAATGCAACATTACCATCAAATTTTCAAATATTTCTTTAAAAATGTTTGATGGACATTGATATCTATACTTTCATCTCAAAGCTTACAAGAAAGTTATGGAACATGTTACAAGCAATTTGACTCTTTTGGAGTTATTTATTAGGAATCTAGAGGGTCAATAAAGTTATTTATTTAATCATTCATTCCTTAATGGTTCACTACATACATATAATGACTTATAAGAGTTATTTCTCATGCATTGCATTCATAACAAGTCACCTTGGTTCACATATGAGAGGTTGCCTTTGCTACACCAGGGCTAGTCAAAAATAATTAATGAATGCATTTAAAGATTCAAAACATATATTCATTAGTTGATATACCAACCAAAATATTTTGAGGTATAATATAATTTTTATAGAGACCTCATTCTCCCTATTCAATTAATTTTTTTTATAGAAGACATCATAATCAATCATACATATTTGTTACACAACTCTAGTATTAGATAAAAATCTTGGACTAATTATTAAACATTTAGAGGTAAATTTGGATGTAGGTTTCTCAAATCCAAAATAATATATATTGGTATGATATCCTCTTACACTTATAATTAAGAAACTATTAGACAAAAAAAAACCAATAAATATACTCAACAACGGTAATAAGACATTTCACATAGCACCTCCTACAGTGAGTAGAACATAAGACATAGATAGAGAGGTTATACAATTTCAAGACAATAATAGGCCTCATGAAATATTAATTTCATTATTAGATAAAGATATGATCACACTTAATCATACTAATAATAATCCATCACACCATTGCATAAGGTACAAAATATGAAATATTACAACTTTCATAAGATAAATTGACATTCAAACAATCATTGTTATGTACTTTGAGCCTGTATTTATGAATATGTCAATTGAGGTATTATATAATTCACATAGGGGGCACTGATATCTCAATATACATAGGCCCCTAGATCACTCCTATTTGATAGAGTTATCGTAGGATGTTACCTTGGAGGATCCATTAGTTATTAACCATGAGTCATGTGGTTTCTAGGACACATATTTATGAGAAATATCATACACCATAGCTTTAGTAGAGATGGTATATATTTCACATAGATTAAATCACAACATTAATCTGCCAACCATGATATTTGGAAGCAACTATAGAGATTGGGGCACAATGTTAGTTCATAAAGTAATTAAAATATTTGGAAATAACTATAGAGATCAAAGAATAACATCAATTTTCACACCAATCAAGATATTTAGAAATAAATATAGATATATGATCATATCTTCAGTTGACACATTGATCAAGATATTTTCAAGATATTAAAAAAATAATAAGATAGTCTAAAAACCAATCATGATATTTTCTAGAGATCACAGATCGTAAAGTATAATGTTAGCATAACTAATCAAGCTCTGTATTACAAAGTCTACACATAGATCCACTAGTAGTGTATGACACATTGTTTCAATTTTAGATTCTACTTATACATTGACACATGATGAGAAGTATGGTATTTGTTTCACCATGCCATCTAATTTAAAATAGTGCATATTACATTCACATGATTTACATGCAACTATATTATGAAACACATGTAAAACCTTTACCAACAAATAACTTTCCTATTCCACTACACATATATAATTAAACACTTGTAAATAGATTTAAAAAAAATATTATCTCTACATAAACAAATAACACATACCAATATCACCATTTAACACAATCATAAAAATTAAACACATGTAGACATACATAATATAACCAGATCTATATGCCAATATCCACAATGCCAATATAATAATGAATATGCATGTATATAACTTAAAACATATTTTTAATAAAAATATATTACATTAGTCAATAATATGGATAGGACCACTAGGATCACCCCCCTCACTCTCACTCTTAGGCATATTCATTCTATAACTAGAGGTTCCACTCTCCCTCTATGACCCTGATCAATGATCATGTCTACTCTCTTTCTCTATATATTAATACATACCCATCTCATCCATAAATTATGTATGTCTCATTTAATATTTATTTAATCATCTACTATCTAGGTATTATCCCCACCCAAAGCATTGGGAATATGCATGTTTCATCTATGCATTTATATGCATACCTCAAATCTATCCATAACTATTCATCTATACACTAAAATAACTATCATTAATCAATTAAAAAAATGGGGATGAATGTTAATAACATTGGTATTAATCTCAACTAATACATATTTCATGACATGATTAATAATATGCCATGTCAATACATGAAGTGTATACTTGATACTAGTTTGCCAGTATTCATCATCACCTAAACATGCACATACCCATCAATACATTATATGAATAACAAAATAAATGAGTAACAAAATAGATAAAATTTACAAACATAAAATAACAATTTACCATTGAAATCCCTAAGGTGATCAACATCCAATACATCCTCTACAATAATTCCACCTCTCAAAAATACATGCATCCATATATGATATCTCCAATAGGATGTATAGACATGAATGAATCCTACATCATCTAAATTTGTTATATAAATGATAAGATCTTTATTTTTCAATGAAATCAAAGATAACTCTATAGATGATGGCCTAGGCCGACTACCTAGCCTCCCTAGATCTTGATAACTCCTCAACCACACCACTATATTTTGGGGCACATCCTAAATAACATAAAACTATCATGTCACCTACTCATACTAGAACCAATCATATAAATTAACTCAATGCTCATGTATTCATTAGCTCACTTAAACCTATATATGTTGGTCACCCTCCTCAATCCATCCCTCATATCACTTACATGGCCTCCAGATAATGTGTACAATTTTAAAACTATCTAGCACATGCCAACACTACATATTATTTCTCCTAGGAATGTACATCATCTTAGTCACCTCTCTACAAATTACTATGCATGGGCCTAATAATATTGTAAATACAATGCCAACCTATTCACTTCTATGTGATCATATACCTAATAGTGTAATAATGTACATTATCCAATACCTTTGTCATGCATATCCTATGTAAAATGGTATAAATATAAGTACAAGTGGGGTAGCATAGTATTACCCCATGATTATATGGTACCATGATCTTATATATTCTTCACTATCTCATGCATCATATAGGAGATTGATACCCACTCCCATTTATAACCATAAATGAAGATAATAAAATAACTAATAACTTTTATAGCTGTAAAACATTGGTAGTGATAATTAGTGACAATAATATATCATTATGGCTCCTCATATGATAATTCCTTACAAACAATATAAAAATACCTAGAAACTCTTTAAATATCTTGATCACCCATACCCTCATATAATATGGCTCTTTACACTAAACTAAGTATCCATAGGATCCTATACGCATCTCCCATGATAATAGTCATATCCTTTATAGGTAAATGGAATGTGTAGGTATAGGCATCCCATCTCTCACATTGTGAATTCATAATGTGTTTATCCAAGGGCATTAAATCTAGGAATGATACATTACTCAAACCTTCTCTTTTTAGTAGGTCCATCTTGTCATTAATCAGGGGCATACCCTGTATGGTCTCCATTATCTATCCAATCTAGATCTATCTCATACATTCATCAACATACAAAAAATATAACCAAATATGGAATAATCAATGTAAAATATAAAACCAATAGATAATAATTGGCATCAAAAACTAGTCAACAACAATTATAATAACAAACTAGACCTATTAGACACTAACACTACATACAAGAGAGTAGTGTTGGATAATAACACCATATATAGGACACTAGCATTGGGTCTTAGAGAGTAGTACCAATTTCAATATAGAAGAACCATTTTTCCAAAATATACACTTAACTATCATATTCTCATTAGAAATAGTAATAAATGCATTACAAATGATAACAACAGGAAAAAGTATGGGTTCTTTACCAGGGTGACCACCTCCCCACCATAGATATGTGCCTCCACCTCCTCATATAAAGAAAAATTCACTCCTCATCTACTTGAAATATTTTTTTATCTCACATAAATAATTACTCTCAGCTTAAATGCTTCAAATGAATGGCCAAACTAGTCAAATAACCTTACCTTGAGCATATTCTTATGTTTTTTTAATCTCTCTTTTACAATTTATCAACCAACAACCAAGGTATTATATTCAAATCAAATATATTTATATTTAAATATCCTCAAAAGGCATTTTAAATATATCGCTGACTATTTTGACACATAGCTACATAAAATCAATTAATAGTATGGCTCACTACTTTGCATACTACTTAGCTATCACATGTAAACATTGCATGCTTGATCAAAGAAGGCCCTATGAAAAATTTATTATAGCATATTATGCAATTTTATCATACACATTACCCAATAGAGAATTATATGTGATCTAAGATCCCTAAAAATTGTGTTAATATAGGCAATGGTCCAGACAATAAGGGTTCTACTTGACATAATCGTAACATCCCATAACTTAGTTTTCCCATTCTTTTTACATTTAATATAATTTATGTTTCATTTTGTGGAGGTACTCATTAGGGTTATTAAGGATATTTAGATAAAATAGTGACACATGTAAGCTTAAAAAATACATATAACCACATATAAGACCACTAAAACCTCTCATAACTTCCCTAAAATTTCTAAACAACTCTTCTAGGAGGGACACTAGTTCCATAATTGAATAATAGTGCCACAAAGTATTATTGTCTTGATATTATAACTACTGCTAGATATTATATTTTAGATATAGTAACATAATGGAAGGTTTCTTCCTATTTTTCCAATCTCTTTTATCTTTGTGATCTATATAAATAACAATTTTATTCTAGATAAGTGCTCTTTCTCTCTATTCTTTTATTTTGGCAAAGGTTTATCAAATTAGGTATTTCTAGTTTTCATTCTAGATTATTATTATATTCAACCCTTTAACAACATACGATTTACACCACATAAGTATGAAAATGTTAAAATACTTTCCAAAGAAACATAAAAGGATAATCTATTATGGTTCACTTATGCTCAACCTTCACCTAGATCCATTCATTGTAATATGGTGCAAATTACCCAAAATGATGATTTAGATGGATCTAAGCCTATTTACACTTCTCATGATAACAACATTTATACTCCTAATGATACCCTATCTAGAATTCCTTATTATACCACTATATCAATAGATACTAACATAACAAAGCCTCCTATATGTAACGTTCATTTTCTTAATCTTTGGAATGATCCTACCTATAATACTAATATTCACCATATTATTCATCCTACACCTCCCACATCTATTAATCAAAAGACACCCACAAATACCACTCAAATTATTGCTTAAATGGATCAACAAATGAATGTTATGAAAGTATGTAATAATTCCCAAATGAAGCAAATGCAACATCACATTTTGAAAATGACTATTTAACCTCCTATTGTCATCCCTAAAATTAGCCAAAATTTTATTCCCCATCCTCTTAGATATGCCAATGGGAATTTCATCCCTCATCCTATTATGCATAAAAAGATGCTTCAACATATTTAAAATGATCCTTTTTGTATTTTTTGACATTATAAAATTTTCTCCAATTATCAAATATGATGGAACTAAAGACTTTGCCTCTTTTCTTAAATCATTAGGTAATATCTATAAGGAATGGATCCAAAATAACACTTTCACAACCACTAAACTTTTTAACAAAAAATTCAATGGAGATAATTTGGAATGGTATAATAAAATCCATAAACATTCCATCCCATAATTAAAATATTTATTCAATGCCATAGTTAAAGGATTCCAATAATATGACCCCCTTAAAAACTGTCTTAGTCATTTCATTAATTCTAAGTAGTTGTCTATTGAATCAACTCACACTTTCACTAAATGGTGAAAATCATTAGCTCATAAATCAGACCAGAACGTGAAATATGATAATTTTTTTGAATTATTCATAATTTATTTAAAACCTTCCTTTAAATAAATGTTTTGAATATTTCCCCTACACATAGAAAGAGGCATTTGATCAAAATAAAATAAAATATTTCCTCATGATCCAATTTTAGCCATCACACAATTCAATCAAGGAATATTATCAAACGTCAAATAATTTCATTACTATAAAAAATTCACACTCTCAATCCCTTCTAATAAATATAGTAATAATTAAATCAGATAATCAAAAAATTTGCCACTCACCCTTAATAAAGTATCTCAAATGAAGTAGTTATTATCATTGTTTAGACCCTTTATTTATAAAAATAATTCCCCCCATCATGGTATGATCCCAATAAATTATGTGAATTCCACACTAAAAATAGTCATTCTCATGAGATCTATTGTGAAATTATTGATTTTATGATTTATTTCATTTTAAGGGATATATTTGATCTTGATATTATGATCAAATTACATAATCTTGATTATCTCAAAACTTCTCAAAATAAATAATTTACTAAACCCTTAGCCTCAAAATATTTCAAATATTCTTATAATACTAATACACAAAATTCAAATGATAATATTTGTACAATCAATGACAATTATGATAAATATTATAAAAATTCCCAATATGTAAATGCAACTAAAATTAATTATCAACATAAACCTATTCATAAAGATCAAGTCAATAAACATAACAAATTTTCTACTGAGGAAAAATTTAAGGATACTAAAATGAATTTACCAACATATTTAGAATAAAATTTTAATGATGAACAACTTTCATAACTATAACCTCAACCTAATTCTTTTATCCCTATAAAAACATTGTTTCACACAAACCTCATATAGGTTATTCATATTATATATCTCATTGGAATTTATTAGAAGAATTTAACTCAATTCATTGAAAAATTAACCTTATGGAATTATTTTGAACTTATCCTTATCATTTTAAATTCCTTATGAAACAATTACAAGATATTTATTAACCATAGTCCCATAATTTTAAACTCCCTACTAGTGGTCCTATTGAAACGTTTGACCTCACAGGTCAAACTATCACCCTTATCATTTGAAAATTTTATTTTCATGTGGTTTACCATGTTAATTGGTATTTTTTTCTTGTAATTTCCTTTAAATATTCATCCATAACCTTGACTAAAATATTTTGAGATAATTTTGATGACATTAAGGTTTTGATCATCATGATCATTTACTTGTCTAACCACCTTTGTGACTAGTTTTAGGTTATGTCAAGATATGAAAATAGTCCATAATATCATAATAGACCTTATGGTTTGTTTCATATTCATATTATTATGTATAACTAATATAACTAATTGGTAACATGTTTGGATAACTTCATGACCTAATTTACTGCATTTTAAGTCATTTTATGGCTTCTAGATTAGATTTTGAATGTGAATGATAGTATAATTTTATAATAATAAAAATATGTAATTTTGATGGCATTAAAATTATAATGGATACATTTTTCACTAGTTACATTAGACTTCTTAGGTGATTTTGGTAGTTTTAGTGACAAAAATACCTATTTTGAGGCCATTAGTATAGTTATTCAAGATAAATTGAGATTAAAGAATATTAAAGACTAAAATTTTCAATTAAAAGGTAAAAAAAATTATTTATAATATTTTTTATGTCTTGAAATAAAGAAAACTATTTTATCTCTCAAATTGACCTCCTTGGGAACTCTAGAAGGGCCATCAGTTTTTACTCAATATGGGTAGGATAGACAGATTCAGGTCCAAATATACTGGAAAATGATATGAAGCTTAACTATATTAATATTTATTGCATTTTTTTTAATATTCACCCACCACCATCTTTATTTACAATCACTAAGAGTGCAAGGGGGTCATTATGAGCTAGTCATCCACATAGGGTCCAAGTTTATCTCTATTTATTCAATTTAGAGATATATGGAGAAAATTGGTTTTAGGGGTGTGATTTTGGTGTTAAATAATACCTTTTTAATTTTTTAATAATCAACTAATTTTCATTTATAAGGTGCTTTTTTTATAGGAAACTAGTTTCATATCTTAACTTAAGATTTGGAAATTTTCAAGAAATCTTGATATATTGATGCAATTTATTTGTTTTCAAGAGTTTTCAAGATCATGTTTTAGGTAAATTACATTTATTTCATCCAAATAAAATTTTAAGTACTTTAATATTGAGAATCTCTTTCTTGAGATAGACTAGTTGGTCATTTAGCCCGTCTAGAAGGTATAACTATAGGTATAATGAGATTCAAAGTGTGCACAAAGCATCTCAGTGAGGTTGTCATGATATTTAGGGGTTTAAAAAGGATTATAAAGTTTTAATTTTCCATTTAATTATTATCCATATGAGGTAAAATACCATGCTCTCTTAAGAGCTATAAATCTCAGTTATAAGCCTAATAAGCAGGCTAGAAGGATATCATGGTAGGTAATGGAACTTATGAGGATTAATAAATATTGAGAGGTTCATTTTGATTTCATGATATTGTTTTATAGTGATCAGAGGGTCTTCAATATGACTATAGATACTCTTGGGAGTAAGATATTTAGTTTAGAGCCTCAAATGACCAAAACTTCACTAAATGATTGTATGCTACTATGCTTTCAACATAAAATACATTCCAAAAGACTTTATACCCTTATGAATGTGTTATTAGTGTGACAAATGAGTTTTCAAGGTGATCTAAGTGCTTAAAAGAGATGTGATTTGTTCTTTAATCTTTAATCTAGAACAAAATTATGAATAAAACTTGCTTAGAACTCAATTTAGTAGAGTTTAATGTAAGTTAGCATTATTTAGGGTAACATATTATTTCTTGTTTCCATGCTATTCAAACCTATTTATGGAAAATTTGATGCTTATTAAATTTAAGTTCATATTATCTAAGGTAAATTAAGGTCTTTGAATCCCTTTTATCTCTTATAAATATCCTCCCACCACTGCTTAGTCCATACAAGCATTAATAGCTACCTACAACCATATAGGTGGAAGTAAAGTCATATGCTAGTATGTGTGACCTTGATTATGAGATGATGAAGTAGTTTATTTTATGTTCAAGAGGTAATAATATATTTCATTCAATATCATAGACATTTATAAGTCCCTTATAATCTTTAAAGACACCTATAGAAAAGGAAACACCTAATCTCAACCTACAACTAGCTTTGGGGTCTAACTGAGGTCAACGACTTAGGACTTGAAGGAATACAATGGTGAATATAATAAGGATTTATAGTAATTAATTGATGTTTGATAGGAGTTATATATATTATAATAAATAATATTCAATTATAAATCCTATTAAAGGGAATACATGGTAACATATATAGTCAGGCTTAATCCACCTACAACCATCCTCTTTTGGCTCAAACAGTGAAGGTGAAGTTGGATCCTAGATGATTTGGTAGGTATATGGAGTCTTAATAAAGAGTATAAATGAATAAAATATATATTAATTAAAATATTTCATTGATATATTATGATTTATACTTCCACATGGCCACTTATATTAGGGTCTAAGTAGGCTTTGACAATCAAGTTGATGAATGTAAGGTAAGGTGTGAGTTAAGGTAAATAAAGCTATAAGAACCTAACTATTTATACATTCTACATCTTATATAGAGATAAATCAAACATTAGTATTATTTAAATGACATATTAAGGTTAAATAATCTTATATTGAGCATCTCACATCACGAGGCATCACCTAAAAACCTACAACTAACCTATATGCATATATAGTTTACAAATATAATGTACTAGATTTATAAGGGGAAATGTGTGAGTTAAGGGGATTTGAGGAGTTTTTATATGTTTTTAAAATATTAAAATAGGTTTAAATACCATTCCATTTACCCTTTAAGGTCTTATTACCAATCTACCATCCCTACTCAGTGCATACAAGGAGTAGAGTATTCACTAATAGTCTATATTCAAGCGTACAGTTAGTCTAAGAGAAAAATGAATAGTTTAAAAGTTATTATAAAATAACATTATTGTTTGAATGAAATGATGTAAGAATGAAATGGATATGAAGTTGAGTGAAATATAATAGGGATAATGAGGTGATCCATTCTTGTTAAAAATTTCTTTAGAGATCATAAAAGCTCTTGAAGTAATAACATTGTCAGGTTATTGTTCAAAGTAGTCTAAGGAGGTATGAGTAGAGAGGGGAGGATGAAATAATTTGAATGCTTTCAAAATATATTGAAGAAGTCCTAAACATGGAAAATACCTCCTTAAGTTTATATTATACCTAATAATCTATATTTATCTACCTAAAGTGTTGAAACATAGTCCATTTTCAATATGAAGATATGAGTTATAGTCTGTTAGAGAGGCTCTGAATCCTAATTGAATACTTCAAACAAACATAAGGACCCTAAGAAGTTAGTGATGAGGTTCTAAACTCATATAAAAAACTCAAGATGTCAAACATGCACCTATAGTTCATAATCATATGCCAGTCCTAAGCCCAATAGATATGGCATATATGTTTGAAGATATTTTGAGGCCTACCTCAGTCAAGCATAAATTATCATAGGGTCATTTTAAGACCAAAATAAATAAATTAGAAAACCTATAGGGAGATATAAATATCTAACTATAGTTAATTAGACCTACATATAAACAACAACATGAAAGATATTTTTGGTAGGGTTTATGATAGTGATCATAAATGAGATGGATAAGGAGTTAGGAGTCATTCTATTGACCTTTAGGTTCAATAGGCCTATTTGGCATACAAACCCTTAGTGATAAGATAAATGGTTTTATAGCCTTTTGAAAGTCAATGATCATATAAAATAATCATGAGTCATTTTTTGGATGTTTATAATACATGATAAAGAGATTTATTTGTTAGTGAAGTGACTTATGATGTTTTTGACCCAAATAAATTTTTGGACTCTTTACATGTAGGCAGTCCTAGCCAGTCATGAGGTAAATTCATGTTTTAGGGCCTCTATAGGAATGATCATACTTTTATATTTCTATAGTGGTTTATCATGAGTTTACTAATGTATCAATGTATAATTAAAATTGATACAAATAGTGGAGATACCCATTATTTTGTCTCACACCTTGCCCACTCTTTTGATTTAGTGTTTTCAATCTTTGAAGAGCTCATCTTCAACATGGTATATAAGGGAAAAGTTTAGTTTGTATTTAAGAGTGAAACTATCCTACATGTATGATCTATCAGTAGAATAAAATACGTATAAAAAGACATTTTCATCCATTAATCACTCAAAAAGACTTGATTTTTCATAAAAGCCTTGAATTTATTCTCAAATCCTTGCATCCCTCTAAATAGGCCTTTTAGCACTAAAAATACCAAAATCACCTGAGAAGTCCGATGACACTATTGAGAAATGGATCCATTATACTTTTTATTTCTAAAAAAGTACACCAATATCTTATTCTAACATTATACTATCATTCACATTCAAAACCTACTCCAAAAGCCACGAATTCAAGGCTTTTATGAAAAATCAAGTCTTTTTGAGTGATTAATGGATGAAAATGTCTTTTTATAGGTAATTTATTCTATTGACATACCATCCATGGAGGATAATTTCACTCTTGAATACAAACTAAACTTTTCCTTTGTACACCATGTTGAAGATGAGTTTTTCAAAGATTGAAAACACTAAATCATTATATAAGGCTTATAAAAAACTTTTTAAAATATAATACACATTATATACAACAAAAATATGGTAATAAAATGTCAAGTATCAACTTTTAAGATTTGTAAAAGTTTGAAAGAGTCTCAAGTCTCTAAAAAAGCCTTATCTCCTTCCAGTGCCTAGCTTGTTAAAGGAGTCAAACAAGCACTAAATAGATTATAATATCCCATGTATCATGAAAATACCTCATTAATGTCCTATAAAAAGTTTTAAATTGCTTTTTAATTTATACTTAAATTCATATTCTCAAGCAGGAGGACTAATTTACCATCAAAGAAATAAGAGCTAGTATATAGGGGTGAAACAAGATTTAGGCACCCTCCAAGTAGTCAAGGATTGACCAATCATAATGAATATATATCCAATAAAAATAATCTCATACTAATATATATTATATGCCACACTAATGACATGGAAGAATTAAAAGGTTTGAAAAATTACTACATAACATCATGGAGGATAAAGACTAAGTTTGAGATCCCTATTTTACATCTGCTTTGTCTTTTATCATTTATTTTTCTATTTGTACTCATTTTCCAAAATATAATAATCACTCTTTTATTTTATTTGTGTTGAAATTATTCCAAATTTTTTACTCATATTTTGAGAGAATTAATAAGCTTTTATTCCTCTATTTTTAGGTTTTTTGTGAAGTGTATGTGTTTGCCATTGATATAACATAGTGAAACTTTTGTTTCCCTATGAAATTGTGTAGTAATTTTATACCTTAATGAAAGAAATTTGATGTTATAGATGTAATATTAAGTTTTAATACCAACTCTAATATAATCATTAGATGTTAATTTAGTTCCTTTACATCCTTCCTTGCAAAAATTGTGTTTGTCAAGTCTTTATGAAACATTATTGTAGAAGTTTTTCCTAAAGTGTATAGAATGTGTCGAAGATTTTCCATTTCATAAGAGTGCCCATTACAAGAATAAATTTCATAAAATATTGGTACATCACCTTAATTTAAATTTTCCCTTTTAATTCCATTGTAAATAGTGTCTTTGTCACCCTTTTCATTGCTAGAATCAATAGCTAGTAGATTTAACAACAAGTTTTAGTGAGATAACCAAGGGAACCATCCATCCATACATACATACATACATACATATATATATATATATATATATATAATCTCCCTTCCAAAGTAACTATAAATTAATATATATTAGATTTTTTAATAGGATTGAGAAATAACACACTTTTTCTCAAGGGCACATTCCTTATTGACAATAGTTTTTGGCACACCTAGTGAGACACAATCTCTTAAGCATAGGTAAAGTTTAGATATGATTGAAAGTATTTGAATCAATAAAGGACATTAAAAATCATCAAAACAATAGGATTCCTTTAATTTTCAAAGTTCTTAGTAGTAGACAGGAAATATTTTCATGTCAAATGCCATCATAAGATCATCGAGTAAAGGTATCCCTCTTAACTTCATTGAGTTTCCTTCTATTTATTAAAAAAGATAAAGATTTAATAATATAAATCCCTATAATAAATATAAATTTATATCTCTTGGTAAGCTTATTATTCTAGAAAGTGAAATTCCCATGATCTAGAGGGACATTAGAAACCAAGTGATTGTCCTATTTAACAGAGGTATTCCATTGAATCTTGCCTAGTTTGATGATATACTAGTATCAGCTCCTAAAAGCATCCCATTCTTCTCAAGAGAAGATTAAACAACTCCTATTTATCACATCAAGGATGTCTCTAACCTATTCTCAATCCATAATCTTGTTTAGGAAAACGTGGCTATTAGACTAATTTCAACCTCCTTCAAGGGAAAATCACTACAATGGTATATAAACCTCCCACTAATCTCCATTATTTCTTATGATGATATAGGTGTATCTTTAGTTAGGAAATTTGAGGAAAAATGTGATCACCTTTCTTTGGTTGAGCAACTAACTACCATAAAAATCACTTCTAATGATTTCATGACTGACTTTAACCTTAGATTATAGAAAACATAGACCAAGATAACTCTATTGATTAGGCCATCCTCAAAATACAACTTCTTGAATTATCTAAGATCCTTCAATTTTGACATTAGTGTCATGATATAATCAATATGTGGTACCACTTTGCCTAAAGCATGAGGTTAAAATAAGATTTGAGAATAGTTTGATACAAGATGGAAAATTGGCACCTAGGCCTCCTATGCCTTTTTTTCCCAAAATATAACCCCTACCATCCCCTCAATATCATCTTATGGCTCTTATTACAACCCACTAGGCATAATTTTTAACCCCTTTTTTCCAATCAAATGATATTTGAGAGATCAAATGAATGTTGAAGTCCTTTGGGAATGAGATTGTCAAACCAAAGAGGCAAAAATACCAAGTAAATAATCCTTACCAAGCACCTAATCAACCTACTTACTATCCTTTTAGATATAATAGGCCAACCTATAAAGGCTTCAAATAACATAAACCATTATATAAAGCTCAAAGAGCTATCACTCAAGCCAAACCATGTGTAATTGTTAATCCAAATGCTCCATCATCTTATAAGGCTGTTGTTACTATGCCTAATTAGAATAAAATGATTATATATTTAGGTTGGTATCCATCAAATCAAAATGACATACAAAATCAAGTATTGGTCAACCAATCCATAGTGATGCCTAAAATTACTCAAGAAGAAGATTATCTTCAAAAGGGTCAACATAATGAAGGTATGGCATAGAAAGATAAGATGATTCTTGGATAAGGTAATATGGATTTTAATTTTTTTAATTGGCATCTTGATAATCATGTTGCTTTGAATCCAGTTAGTGAGTCAAGTGCTTCAATCAGTATGGTTGCAATTGTTACTAGAGCAAAAAAGAGTTATTGAAGAGACTAAAGAGGTTTCCCATGACTTAATTAACCCTCTTAATGTTCCTAATAGTGTTATAAATTATTTTACTACCCCTATACAATATAAATATCATAATGTAGAGGTTATCATGTCTCATCATTCATCAAAAGTTAATGATCAACCAACTATTCTAAAAGTGTATCCAAAGGTAAGTGGAGTTACTTATACTATTATTGATCATATGAAGAGTTCAAATTTTGCTATCAAAGTTTGGGATTCCTTATAAATCCTAGGAAAAATGGACATGATCATAAAATAACTTTCATCTCTTAGGTTGTCATCAAAACCATTTGAGAAGGAAAGCATAGTCTTGGAAAAATTAGATTATCCAATAAGACAATAGGTCTATCAAGTACAAAAAGACGTAAATGTGGTTAAGGATGAGGTAAAAAAAATAAATAAACCTCCACTTTATCTCTCTTTGATAGTTGGTAATATGTTAGTTGATAATTGTATGGTGGATAATGGAGCTATTAGCACTATCATGACAAAAAAAAGTTGTGGATAAACTTTGTTTAGTGTATGAACCAAATATATATTGGTATTTATGATGCATGGGTAACCAAAAAAGATAGTTGTCATTATTAATAATCTTAATTTTACATTATATGCTTGTTCAAATGTCACTATTCAATAAGATGTAGTGGTGGTAGACTTGTCTCATTACATTACCATGTATTTGTCAAGATACTTCACCATGAATATTTATGGATACCTATTAAATTATTGGACATATTTGATGTTAAAAACCAATTATGGTACAAATTTAACTATCCACTATAAACCCATTGAAAATTTTCACTTGGAGTCTTACATGCCAAGTGTTGTAAACATTAACTATGTCATCTCAGATGAGGTGATAGAATCTAGTGAAGCCAAAGCCAACTCACCTATAAAGGGAGTTGTGTATTTATTCCTTGATTAATGTACCTAAAATTTAAATTATAATGGTCCATACAAGTTTATTTAGGAGGAGGGACTTGGTTTCTATTTATTCCATGAAAATGATGCAAAAATTCCAGCCATAGTGAATGATAATGAATATAGTGATGGTCTATGATAGCTATACTTTGATGGATAATGAAAATAACATGGTAGAAAGGATTTAATTATGTTTATATCTATAAGAAATCAAAGTCATTTTTCTTAAAATAAGTTTTAGTTTGGTTTCTAAAATAATTTTGTATATTATGAGGCACTAGTCAATGGTTTATAGTGGGATGAGAACATGGGAATCAACATCTTGAAAGTTTTTGGTGATTTTGAACTTATATTTCACCAAGTAAGAGGAATTAGTGTATGTAAAAACACATTGATTAGATCTTATAAACATATATTTTTTGACTTAATTGAGGATTTTTAGGCTTTTGACATTTAAGCAATGCCAAGAGAAGATAATAAACATACAAATATGTTGGATTCCATAGTTTCTCTATTCAACATTCTAGCTGATATAAAAAGTGGGAAAAATCAGTCACACATTAAGGTTATTTTGAGGCCTTCCATTCTAGATAATCATGAGAATTTCTAGGTCTTTGAGGATTACAATTATATTTCTAGGTTATTATAAGAGGAGGTTCAATTATCTTCTAAGAATTAGTCAAAGTTATTGTAGTGGTATGGGAATTAGATTGTTAAAATGAAATATAATAAGTTTCCCAAATGATTGGTTACACTTGAGAACATCTTCATTGGATATGATGAGATGAGGAGAGAGAATTCCTATTTTTCAAGAAAATAAGATCAGTATGCCAACATGGAGATTGTGGCTAGAACGAGTTTTAAATTAGGTAAATTATGTACTCCTATACAAAAAAAATGTTCATTGAGTTATGAAGGATTTTTATTGATATGTTTGCATAGATATATATTATTTTGAAGGGATTTGACCCAAATATATCTCAAAAAACCATTGAGTTAAAAGCTAAAACTAGATTGATTAGATAAAGCTAAAGACCCATAAATCCAAAACATGAGTATTTGATGAGAAATGAGCTTCAAAAGCTCATATAATTAGCCATAATATTTATAATCAATCACTCAACTTGGATGGAAAACCTTGTTATAGTATATAATAACTATAGCGATATTCGACTTTGTTTTGACTTCTAAGATTTGAACAAGGCTTTTCTTCAGGATCATTATCCATTGCCATCAATGTAAAATATTTTAAAGCTTTTTACAGGTTTAGATAGTTTCTCTGTTGGATTGGTATAGTAGTTAAAATCATATTTTTGTTAAGGAAGAAGACTAGTTCAAGACAACCTTCACTACCATGTGGGGGGCCTTTGCATATAGAAATATAACATGAAATTTATCTAATGTAGGAGAAACATTTAGAGGGACATGGATTTCAAATTCTAAGGTATTATTAATAGGTTTTTGATTTTTGATTTGGATGACATAACTACGTTTTCAAAGAGTGCAAGTGAACACTTGACCCATCCCAAATAAGTGTTTTAAAGCTATAGGTAATTTGGGGCATATCCTAACACAAAATAATGTATTTTCTTGGTATATATAGGTAATATTCTTGGAAATGTCAAAACATGGTTTAATTATAAATCCTAAAAGGATAGATTCATTTTTTTTTCTTTCCTTTCTTAAAGACAAGAAGGCATTAAAAATCTTCCTAGTAAAAGTCAATTTCATAATGAGGTATATTTCATATTTTACCACTTTAGCTAAGCCACTTACAAACAAACTTATGAATAATCAAAGTTTTATCTAGTTTAAATAAGGGATGAAGAGTTTTTATGACATAAAGCAAATAATAACTAGTTATCCTACAATCGTAAACTTGGATTTATCAAAATATTTTATCTTGTATACTTATGGTAATGTGGACACCATTTTAGGTATTATTATGTAATAGAATCACGAGGCTATAGAGTAAAAAATATCCTTATTTATTCAATTCTTTGAGGAGTATGAGAAAAGGTATTATTTTTTTAAAAATAATGTTCTTTTAGTAATCAAGGCTCTTAAGAAGTTTAGATACTTGTTATCTAACAACATGATACATCTAATGGTTGCCCATCCAAGAATCAAGTAGTTCCTTTTAAATAAGGATATAAATGAGAAGAGGGATGGTTTTATAAAAATATTAATGTATTATTATGTGTAAATTAAGGTCAAAAACCTGATTAGAAGAAAGGGATTATGTGAAAATTTAGCCAAAGACTTGCAAGATGCTAAAGAGGTGGTTTTAGTGTTGAATGATGAATAAGTTGCAACTAATCATACATCATCTTCCAAATTGTTTTCATGACTTGGTAAGGTATATTAAATATTTTTATTATCCTCCTAAGTTAATTTATTCAATAATAATATATTCTATATTTAAATATATTCCATTTATTCTTATTAATGGTGTACTTTTCAAGAAATACATCCATGGTATGTTGTTAAGGTGTATAGAACCAAACCAAACAAAAAATATTGCTTGAAGAATTACATGATGAAAATGGTGTGGAGGAAATTTCTCAGAAAAGATGATATCCCTTATGATCATGAGAATTCATTACTATTGTCTACGTGTATTTGATGATTGTCATGCATGGGTTAGGAAATGAAAGCAATGTGTTATGTTTGTAGGAAAAGTGAGACTTGCAACCTTAAATCTCCATAAAATTTTAGTGGATCATCATTTTGTGTAAATAGGATTGGATTTAATTGGTATCATTAACACTCTTTCAATATTAGGTCATAAGTGTATCCTTCCTATCATGGATTACTTCACAAGATGGATAGAGGTAGTAACACTAAAAGAAGCAAATGAGTCAAATGTACTAGACTTTTATGAATGTTTTCTTACAATATTTGGGTATTCCTCCACCATAATTTTAGACAATATCATTGATTATTTTTAATTTAGGATTATATAATGGGTTATTCAAAATGGTGTTTACCTTAACACATCATCAAGCTACTAGCCACAAGGCAAAGGCCTTGCTGAGTCCACCAATAAAAACCTACTAAAGATCATAAGAATGAATATGGAAGATAATCATAGATAATGTAATTTGAATTTTAAATTATCTCTATGGGATAATATTATCACATATAATATAATAATACTCAACTCTCTATACAAGCTGGTTTATGGTAAGGAAACAATGTTACCCATTTCTCTTGAGTTTCCTACTTTAGACTTAATGCACCAACTTCAGTTGTTGGAGAAGTAAAAAATTAGAGATTAGGTATGATGATATTATATATCTATAAAATATTAGAAACCAATCCATGTTATCCATTTAAATTCACCAATCACAAGTGAAAATAGCCTTTGACAAAGGTGTTTCTTCACTGAGTTTTAAAGGAGATTTGGTTCTCAAGTGGGATGAGGACAAAGCTAAACAAGGAAGGCATACCAATTTTGACTCTCTTTGGAGTTTTTTACACACAATATCATTTTTTAAATACCAAAATTCCTTCCAACATGAAAATATGGATGGTGAGGAGCTTCCAATCACACTTAATGGGATAGATTGGAAACACTGCTATTGAGAGCTAAATTCCTTGTACATATTTTATTTTTTTCCTCAATGTTTTATCCTATGACATTATTTTTTGTTGTATTTTGTTTAAAATAAGTGATATTCTTGCACATTTTCCTTGTTATTTAGTTTCACTTATTTTGTGTGTTTCTTTTCTTGTTTTGGAGGAGAAAGTTGTCTTATTTCAAGTCAAAAGTGTCTTATAGTCATGGATCAAATTTATTTATATAATTATATAATGTAATAATGGTTTTATCTGTCTAAATATATTTCAATGGTATATTTCTCAAGCATAGTAGTCATGTTTCCTAATTGAGTCACGAATGTTGACAAGTTTAACCTCACAGGTCAAACTACCACCCCTATCATTTAAAACTTTGCTTGTCATGTGTTTTTATATTTTAATTGGTATTTTTGTCTTTCAATTTCATTGAAATATTCATCCATATACTTTATTATCAAATTTTAATATATTTTTAATGAAATTAAGGTTTTGATCATCGTGGTCATTTTCTTTTCTAGCCATATTTGTGACCAATTATAAGTTTTTTCAAGAGGTGAAAAGATAATATAATATCATAATAGGCCTTATGGATTATGTAAAAGTAATCTCATTCTTCATAATTGATATAACTAGTTAGTGACATGTTTGGCTAACTTCATGACCTAGTTTACTTCATTTTGGGTCATTTTATGGATTTTGGAGTAGGTTTTTAATTTTAATGATAGTATAATGTTATAATAAGAGATTGGTGTACATTTTTATGCATTAAAATTATAATGGATCCATTTTTTAGTAGTTTCATCAGACTTCTTATGTGATTTTGGTAGTTTTAGTGCTAAAAGGCCTATTTTGAGGCCATATATAAGTTATTCAAGGTAAACTAAGATTAAATCATCTTTAAGAAATTATTTATATATTAAAATGTCAAATAAATAATTTGGAATATGTTTTATGTCTTAAAATTAAGAAAACTATTTCATCTCTCATATTAACCTCCTTGGTAGATCTAGAAGGGCCATCAATTTTTGCTTAGTATGGGTAGGAGAGAGAGATTAAGGTAAAAATATATTTTTAAATGATATGTACCCTAATTTATTTAATATTAGTATACTTTATTTTTATATTCATTCCTTCATATTTATGAAAAATTGCTAAGAGTGTAAGGGAGTTATTATGAACTAGCCATCTAGACAAGTTTTAGGTTTGTATCCTTTTATTCAGTTTAGATATATATGGATAAAGAAGGTTTTAGAGGTATTATTTTAGTTTTAAATATTACCTGTTAATTTTTTAATCATTAGATAATTTTTCTTGATAAGGGTATTTTTGACATGAAACTAGTTGCCTGTCTCAACTTGAGATTTGGCAATTTTCAAGCAATCTTGATATATAAGTGGAACGTATTTATTTTTAGGGATTTTAAAGATAATATGTTAGTTAAATTTAATTTAATTAATATTAAAAAAATTATGTATATTCATCTTTAAAATATATTACTTAATATAGCCTAGTTGGTCATTTGGCCATTTCACAAGGTAGAGTTGTGAATATAATGATATTCACAGTGTGTGAAGAGAATATTAGTGAGGTCATGATATTTAGTGGTTTAAAAAGTATAAAGTCTTAATTTTCCATTTAATTATTTTTCATATGAGATCAAAGGACCATTCTCTCTTAAGAGCTCTAAATCTCAGTTGTAGACTTAATAAGTAGGCTAGAAGGATATTATGGTAGGTAGTGGAACTCATGAGTATTAATGAATGTTGAAATGTTCATATTAAGTTCATGATATTTATTGAGAGTAATTATAGAGTATTAAATATCAATCAATACATTCTTAGGAGAAATATATTCAATTTAGATCCTCAAATGACTAAAATAACACTAAATGACTCTATGTTACTATGTTTTCAACATAAAAGACCTTTAAAAAGACTTTATACTCTTATAAATGTGTTGAGGGAGAAAAATAAGTTTTAAGTGTGAAATAGGTCTTGAAAAGATATGTGAGTACTTATTTTAGTTTTAAAATACAATAAAATTATGAAATATACTTCCTTATAACTCACTTTAGTAAAGTTTAAGGTAAGTTAGCATTGTTTAAGGAAACTTGTTTCTTATTTCCATGCTATCAAAACCTCCTTATGTAAAATTTGATGATTTTTCAAGTTAAGTGTGCATTATGGAAGGATAATTGAATTATTTGAATAATTATTTTCTCTTATAAATATCCTCCCACTACTCTTCAGTCTGTACAAGCATTAATAACTACCTACAACCATATAGGTGAAAGTACAGTCATATGCTAGTATGTGAGACCTTGCTTATTAGATGATGTAGGAGTTTAGTTCTTATTAAAGAGATAATAATATGATTAACTTAATATAACATAAATTTATTGGTTTATTTTCATCTTGAAAGACACCTAAAAGAAATGAAACACTCAATCTCCACCTACATATAGCTTGGGGGTCTAACTGAGGTCAAGGACTTAAGACTTTAAGGAATATAATGGTGAATATAATGAAGATTTTTATTCATTACTTGAATTTTTATAATATTTATATATATTATCATCATGAATATTCAATATGAAACCCTCTTAAAGGGAATACATAGGTAACATATATATTCAATCTTAATCCACCTACAACCATCCTATTTTGGCTCAAAGAGTGAATAAAGATGAAGTTGGATCCAAATGAATTTTATGTTTGTAGAGTCTTGATGAAGAGTATTAAAGAATCATATATAATTTAATGAAAAATTTTCATTACTAAATTGTGATTAATAATTCCACATGGACACTTATAGTAGGGTCTAAGTAGGCTTTGATAGTTAGGCTGATGAACGTGAAGGTAATTTATATAGTGATAAGAACCTATACATTTTTACATTATACACATTCTATGGAGATCAAGGACACCTTCCCAAGATTTTAATGACATCTTAAGGTTCAGTGACCATATATTGATCATATCACATCATGAGACATCCCTACAAACACAAACCTCTTTCTCAAGATAGTACACTATATTTCTAAATTGTATATATATATATACAATTTAAAAATATAGTGTACTATCTTGAGAAAGAAGTTTGTGTGAGTTAAGGAGATTTGAGGCATTTATAAATGTTTTTAAAACTTGGAAATAGGTTTAGAACCCATGTAATATACCCTTTATTATCTTAATACAAATCTCCCATCCCTCCTCAGTCCATGCAAGGAGTAGCGGAGTCACCTATAGCCTATATTGAAACCTACAGTCAGTCTAAAAGAAGAGTAAGTAGTTTGATAATCATTACAAAATTACACTATAATTTGAATGTGATGATGGAAGACTATGATAGAGATGATTTTGGGTGAATTCTAAGAGGCATAATTATGGGATCCATTTCAATTAATATGTATTTGGAGATCATAAAGGATATTGTGGTAATAACACATTTAGTTTGTCATTAAAAGTAGTCTAAGGAGGTATGCGTAGAGAGGGAAGGATGAAAGAGTTTTAATGCTTTCATGAGATATTGAATAAGTCTTTAAAATGGCACAAACCTATTTAAGGGTATATTATATTTGATGATTTCTATTTCTCCATCTCCAATCATGAAACACAATCAAACAATCACCCACAAGCCTATGTCAAGATTAGTCCATTTTCAAGATGAAGAAAGGAGTTGTATTTTTATAAGAAGGCTCTAAAGCCTAATTGAAGACTTAAAAAAACATAAGGATCAAGGGAAGTCAGTGATGAGGTCCTAAACTCACATAACATACTCAAGATGTCAAACAAACACCTATAGGTAATAAGAAAAGGATGGTCCTAAGCCCAATGGGTAGGGTAGAGATGTTTGAAGAGACTGTAAGGCTTACCAAAGTCAGTCACAAAGGGTTATAGGATCATTCTAAGATCAAAAGAAACAAAATAAGACACCTACATAAAGCTCCAAATATCCACTTACAGTAAATTCAACCCACATAAAGCTAATAATATGAAAGAAATTGTTGGTAGGGTTTATTACAATGATCATATATGGGATGGATAAGGAGATAAAACTCATTTTACTAATCTCTAGGGTCAACATGTCTATTTGGCATATAAACTCTCAGTGATAAGATACAAGGTTTTAAACCATTTTGAAAGTAAATGGTTATATAAAATCATCATGATTCATTTCATGGATGTTTATAAAACATGATAAAGATATTAATTTTTTGGTGAAGTGACTTATGAGGTTTTTTTACCCAAATAAATTTCCTAGGCTCTTTGCATGTAGGTAATTCTAACTTGTCATGAGGTAAAATGGTGTTCTAAGACCTATATAGGCATGGTCATACTTTGAAATTTGGTATAGGGTGTTATCAAGAGATGAATAATTCATTCATGGATAATTAAAATTTATACAAATAGGATAGATACCCATTTTTTGTCTTAAACCTAGCCCACTCTTTTGGCAAAGCGTAGTCTTGAGACCAAGGGGCCTATTTGAGGTCTAGGCCCAAAATAAGCTTTTAAAAATTCATGCAGATTATTTATTTAGTTAATAGGTATATTATAGGTTACCATACATTATTTTGTGTCAACATAACTAAGGTTTACATCCAAATTACCTTTAGGGTTAGTAAGAAAAAGATGAGCTCTAAACCCTAAATACATTGAGCAATACACTATGAGTATATAATGGGGTAAAAATGAATAAAAAATAATTTGGGTGGGTTATGGATAGGTTTATGAACCCCTCCCAGTAGTGATAATGAGTTATAGGACCCAACACTCATATTAGACCTTTCTCAAGTCCAAAGAGAGTTAATCATGCTACTTGATGAGTAACTCTACATACTCATAACATATATAAAACTTTACATGTGAAGCTAAGACATTTTTGATAGGTGATTATGTTAGTAAATAATGTTTTACAAGTATAAGGAGGTGATTTTGTGGTATATTCTTTATGAACAATTGTTAAGACCCCAAACACGTCTTAAACACTTTTAAAACCTTGATTATGACTAGTCAAGGAAAAAGACCTATAATGCCACATTTTGGTCCTTAAAAATCTTGGATGTTGTTTATAACTATAATTAGGTTCTATACATGTACTTGATGCATACTTGAAATTGTAAGGACTACCATAAATACCCTATTTATTCATGATTTTGGTCTTTTCAAGTGTTTCAAGAAGGGGATAACTTACCAATAATTTAATTATGTCATTTTTCATTTATAATAGATATTAAAGTCTAAAATATTTCATGGGATATTCTATAGGCGATCGAACTAGGCCTATTTTCCAAGGTAGTCCTGAACAGGCTCAAAATGAGACTAGGTAATAAGGTGATTTCTTGGTTTGCATACTTCTACAATGTTCTAGGAACCCAAAATTGACATGGAGGTATTTGGTATCCTAATTAAAGTGAATAAAAATATTTTGGTTGATTTCACACATGTTTTAGCTCTCACATGCAATATTTCTACTTTATATGCCTAGAAGGGCTAATAAGGCTTAATTTGAGAGAGAGAATGAGCTAAAAAGTATAATTACACTTAGAATAATATCATTAAATTTTTTGTGTATATTAAATTAATTATATGGTACTCAAAAATATTATCAATTTTTTATAGTCATATCCATATTATTCTAGACAAAGAGCTTTAGCTGTTTATGTTGTTATAAGGATTTGAGAAGAAATTCAAGGTTTTATTGTAAAATCTAGTCTTTTGGAGTGATTAATGGATTAAAATGTCTTTATACAGGTATTTTATGATATTTATATACCATACCTAGAGGAAAGTTTCACACTTGAATACTAACTTAACTTTTCCCTTTTATGCCATGTTGAAGATGAACTTTCCAAGGAGTTAAAACACTAAATCATTATATAAGGCTTCTAACAAACATTGTAAAATCTAATGCATATTATATATGCCAAAAATAAGGCAATAAAAGTTAAAGTATTATATTTTTAACATTCTTAAAATTTTAAAAGAGTGTCAAGTCTACAAAAAAGCCTTCTCTCCTTCCAATGTCTTGCTTGTTGGAGTCAAACAATCACTAAAGATATTCTAATAGCTCATGTATCATGGAAATACCTCATTAATGTAATATAATAAGTATTTAATGATCAATAAATGAAGACTTACAGTGCTATTTTCAATGAGGAGGACTAATTCTTCAACAAAGACTTAAGATCTAGAATATAGGAGGTTAAGCAAAGATTTAAACACTCTCCAAGTGTTAAAGGCTTGACCAATCATAATTAAGATATTAAAAATACTTCTAAACTCATACTAATATATATTGTACACCACCATAATGACATCGATGGGTTAAATTTTTTGAGAAATTACTACTTAGCATTCTTGGAGGGTAAAGACCAAATTTGAGACCCCTATTTTGGGGATACTTTATCTCCTATAATTTATTTTTCTATTTATACTAATTTTTCAAAATATAATAATCACTTTTTGATTTTGGTTTTTATAAACGTATACCAAATTTTGTACTAGACTTTTGAGAGAAATAAGGAGCTTATGTTCCTCTATTTTTAGTTTTTTGGTGAAGTGTATGTGTTTGCCATTGATATAACATACTGAATATTTTGGTTTCCTATTATATTATCTAGTTTTTATACCTTCATGAAAGATATTTGATGTTTTTTAGGTCATATTAAGTGTCAATATCAACTCTAATATAAGCATTGCATATGAATTTATTTCCTTTACATTATTTCTTTTTAAAAATTGAGTTTGTCAAGTTCTTATTATGAAACACTATTTTATAAGTATTTATTAAAGTGTAAAGAAAGTTTGAAATCTTCTCCCTTTCATAAGATTTTCCATTACAATAATAACTAGTCATAAAATATTGTTACATCACCTTGATTTCAATTTACCCTTGTAATTCCATTGCAAATAGTGTCTTTTTCACCCTTTTCATTGCCATAATCAATAGTTACTAGATTTAAGAACAAGTTTTAGTGAGAAAATCAAGGGAACCATACATCTATATATATTATCTCCCATCCAATGTCACCCACATTTAGTAGATATTGCATGTTTTTGGAGTAGTGATAAACAAAACTCTTTCTCTTAGGGGCACATTCACATACAAAGTTCATGTAATCAAAATTGATTCTTCATCCACAAAATCCTCTATATATTTTCTCAAATAATATATTATTAATAATTAAATTATTTTTTGAGTAGATAATCTACCACTTTTTTGTCAAAAATGGAATCAATAAAACCCTCATTCATAAAGTCTTAGTAAATAAAGGATCTAACATTATTGTCAATTCTCTTTGGTTAATTCAAAAAATTTGATAAACTAGAGAAAAATATAAAAAACTGCATCTCACATGTATAGGATTTTATAAAACTAATAAAAAACCACTTGGTTTATTTTGGCTCCATATTTACATTAGACCCAAGATAATTCACACCAAACTTATGGTTCTTGATCTTCTGTTATCTTACAACATGCTCCTTAGTTGACCATGGACCTATCATTTTCATTCCATTACTCTTTGGGTAGTCAATGCATCAAATTTATACATAATGGAAAACACTTCAAACATGAAGTTGATACTGATCCTTGTAGCATCCAATTACCAAATCCAAAATATCAATATCACATTCCTACTATTTCTCACATTAATAGTCCACCCCTTCTTGTGTTTATTAACATGCATTTTAATTTACATGTTACTCTTACAGATTTAAATGATGATGAACGAAATGAATTAAAAAATACTATTAATACCACTAAATCACCTTATTATATAGTGGATAGATCCCTCCTTATCTATTTCCATATGATCACATTGTTCCCTTAATTGATGATACTACTAATAATCTTCCACCATGAAACACATATTAAGCCTCTTACATAGAGGATGTTTTCACTTGTATTGAATATGGGGTAACTAATCCTTTTCAAGATCATTTAGCTATGTCTCCTCACAAATTAAGAAACATAGGTTTTTCTACTATTAAATTTCCTATAGAAAATGATGCATGCACCATCTCTCACACCTATGATGAAAATTATATTGTGACCCAATATCAATCAAAATATTTGTATGTACAAAATTATCAAAATACATTATCCAAAATTCATACCTTCAATTATTATGTTCATGTCATTCATATATCATTTGATACTTAATACAAACCTGAAGGTCATGTACCCGTTTCTATCCCACCATTATTATATAATTTATAGGTAATTGAATAAATCCATACAATTGCATGCATTTAATTTCTTATACTAATTAATTAAATACAACCCACTTTACCAACCATAAATATGTTTTATACCACCTATGATTATTTTGATCAGTTTAATGATATTCAACCACTACCATCCACACATATCTAACATAACTAAATAGAAATGATTCTTCCCAATTTACCACCTAAAATCACATATATTGAATGAACCAATAAATTTATATGTACCTTATTGATTTTAATCAAGCTAATATCATCAACACATAATATGTATTATCTACTACACCTAAAATTGCGTTAGAGGCTAAAAGTGCTACTGTGAAACAAATACATATTGAATATGATAGCAGCATTAACAAAAGAATCAATATTAAATTTAATGTACAATATTATATACCTTTACCCATCCTTACTAATGATTAAACTATCTTAGTACTCATTCATGCTAGAGAGCCTCAACTTCCATGCTAACATCATAAACTTGGCCACCTTAAATAAAAGGTTCCTTTTTTAAACAATTTCATTGCTAATGTGAATCCTAAATCAAATCATATTTATTCCCTCCCCAATAATCCATATCATTTCCAAGATGTAAATTATATGCTTATCAAATAAACTACAAAAAATAAGTATGATACACCTTCATGTCCTCAAACTATCATTGTATACAAAGAGCTCACTCTTGAAGAACATGATAAGTTTAGTATCTTACTTAAAAAATGTCATGAATAGTTTTATTTTTAATATAAAAACATGCCATTAATTTATCCTAAAATCATGGTGCATAATATAATCACTTGTGTATATACCAAAACTTTATGCAATATTCAATAAAAATTACTTCCCGATATATCCACTCTATGTCAAAAATTAATCATCAAAATTTTGGATGTTAAGTTTAACAAACTTACTCATAATTTGTGTAAAATAGTGTCTACATTCACAAAAAAATATCAATGGTCATGCACGTATGCATATAATTTCACACCCTAAACTTACCATGATGATGTAGGGGTATCCTAAAACTATCCCATGTTTGATGCATAATGTTGTTTAAGTTTTTCAAGTGTTGTGTCAAGTTGATAAGAGTCATGAATTTTAATTCAAATTTTAATTTAAATACCAATTCATTTTTCGTACCAAAAGGGATTTTAAAAATGTCAAAATGTATTAGTTTGTCTAAGTGAGTGTTAGCTATATGTAAATGATGAATAAAGATATAATATACCTTTAAGGTCTTATGCAAGTTCATAAGTTTTTTATGAGTCATACATCAAGTTAAGTTGTGAGGTGGCAATCATAGGGTCCACCACCCTTCATGGGTCTAGGGATAGTTAGAGGCTTTTTGAATCAATAAATAGTTATTGTCATGTTTTAAAAAGAGTTAGATTGTATTTAGAAAGGACATAGTTTGGGTGGTTATAATTCGGAGGTTAATTAGAAATTGGGAGAGATATAAGTATGAGGTTGGGAGAGTCATGAAAGAGATCTAAGACTCTGTAATCTATCCTCAAGATAGGGTTGTAAATATAGGTGAATGCAATAAATAAAATTGATTGTTTGAAGAAGATTATCATTATATTCGTTTTAATGTGATTGTGACTGTAAGGTAATTGATTATAATATATGTGACTTTGAAACAATGTTGTCTATAAAGATAGAAAGGTAGATGAAATAAGAATGTGTCATATTTCTACATATGCTTACTAAAGATAACAGGAAAAATAATAATGCATTATCAAGTGAGAAGTGGACATGATAAAGAGATCCTCTACGGTAAATTATTTGAAAAAGTTAATTTTCCATGTATTTAGGTTTTAATTTAACAAATAACTAGATACAAATCCATATACTTTATTTTGGAAAGAAACAATCATATATCTTTAACTAAATTATTATATAAAGAAAGAAAATTAATGTGTTATGGTGAAAGATAGTGTATAAGGCCAAATTAAATGTGGGATAACCATTTAAAAATTATTTTAATGTGTTAATAAAATTCATTATGTAATCTAATCCCATGTAATCTTGTTATTGTTAATTCAAGAGTTCAATCTTGTATCTATCTTTGTTTACATAATCAATCATAAGAAAAGTTCAATAGAAAGGTTAAATAGAGGAAAAATAATTGTTTTATAATAGAATTAATAGGTTTATGGAAGTGTAATAATGCTCATTTTCAATGGATAGGGTTGAAAATTTATTATTCTAAAGCTAAGATCTCAAGATAGTGAACAAAAACCCTATAGACTATATAATAACTAATAGTGAGTACAAAATTGATGTTGAAAGGAGGAACAAAGTGGTGATCATTGATATGTAAGGGTTTTTAATGTTTTAATGGATAAAAAATGACCTAAAAAAGGTGGTTAGGATATTTTAAACCCTATATAGATAAAGATATGCAATTTATTAAGATCTTGGCCTATACAGGGGTCAAGAAATCCTAGGATCAAGGTTTAGCCTATAATATGAGTTATAACCATCAAATTTTTATTTGAGTGGTATTATATGTATTATAAGTGAATCAATAAATTTAAAAATTGTACGACCTTTTTAGTATGAATTTTAGTGTCCTATGTTGTGCTTAAGGGCTTAAGGACCTAGTTGGTAATAAACTAGAGAAGGAAAATGGATGTACTTTGAGAGTGAGATTGGAAGAATGGTCAGATAATCTTAATGAGGAAAAATGGTATCCAAAAATGTCAATATTTTTCATTTTTTGATCATACATCTCTCAAACTAAGGATACTTGTTCATTTGGAAGGCTAATTAAAGGGCGGTTTAAAGAAGTAAGTGCCTGGTGTTTTGGGAGTTGTATAAAGATAAAGATGTAAGAGTTGTATGGCAAAAAAGGGTACTATAAAATGTATTTATTTTTTTAATAAAAGTTATTAGTTTATCCCGAAATGGATATTAACCCAAAAATAGGGATAGTACGCTTTGAAAATAAGAAAATGACTATTGAGTAAAATACAAGAGGATGAGTGACAAAAGTGGATTGAGATGGTTTGAAATAATGATTTATAATTTTATATGCAACTTGGAAATTTTGATAAATAGGGAATTGGGTTTTAGTATATTTGGAGAAGATAGTCCCAATGTGAGTCAATAAGGAATGACATGTTTGAAAGCAAGTGTAAGTAGAAGTGTAGGTTGATATCAACCATTACATCATTTTGTTATCATAACCATATTGATGTTTTGGGAATAGGTATATATAGGTATGAATATGGTGAATATATTTTTCATAGTGCATGTTGCATGATTGACCAAGAATTTGTAGGTAATTAAACATAAAGGTATATTAAGGAAGGTATAATCTATTTTGTGGTTGATTTATTGATTTTAGTGCATGGTTGATTGTATGTAATAAGTGAGGAAAGATAATAATGCATAGTGAAGTGGAAATACCTAAAACAAGAGAGATGTTAATAATCTCAAAAAAGAGAAGCTCATAAATAGAGCTGAGGAAAGAGGAGATAGTCCTAGTGTGAAGGACAAGAAGTGGAAAGGCCCTAGTAAGGTTTGAGATAAAGAGTGAGATAGGTTCCAAATGTGAACCAAAATGAAGTGGTCCAATTGAGGCCAAAATAAGAGAGATTATGTCCAAATTGATGTACTAAATATGAAAATTAAAGGAGATGTATAAAGGAAAATTATAATCATGTCTATATTTGAGTGCCACAATGAGAGAATGATGGAGATAGAGATAAAGGAAATGAAGGGTGCATTGGCAAGGATGGAGAGAAAGAGTTATTGCAGATGTGGAATGTTTATAGTTTATAGGGTAGAATTAATATCAAGAAAAGATTCAAGTATGACTTTAGAGATAAAATGCAAGAGAAATCAAACCAAGTGATGGAACATTTGGAGATATATTTGAAGAAGATGGAAACACAAATTGCTATGGAAGAGTAGAGAGAGGCAATTGAGCCTCAAAATTTTTAGTCTAACATTTATTTTTCATGGTTGAATGTAACTCAAAAAGCAGAAAGTAAAGAACATGATTAGGATGAAGACATTTATTAGACAATAGTCCATAAAGAATAAAAATATGATGAATGGAAAAATGTAGATACAAATAAATATGAGGTGATTTTCTACCCTGAAGATGGTGAATTATTTGGTAAAGAGAAGTGGAGAGATCATAAGCAAATAACAAGTAATGAAGACAATGTAATATTTTATGAATATTTTGAAGATGAAGATGATGTTTTATATAAAGATAAAATAAGATTATTTAAAGAATTCATTGGATCAGTGAAGAAGCACATGAAGTTATTGAGGAAAGAGAAGAACATGTAAATAAGGATGAGACTAAATTAATATTCCATGAAATAAATATGCAAGGTGATGAGTTGGTTGATTTTATAGTCAAAGAGGGAGTAGTTGTAGTGGATGATAGTAGGGTATAGGATGTTGATAATCAAAATATGAAAAATCATGAAGGTTTGGAATGGTCACCAAAAGAAGAAGATAATATGACATGGAACATGTATACTAATGAAGAGGCAAAACTAACAATGTTAGAAGAGGTAGTAGAAAGATAAAGGTAATTTATTATAAATTCCATGAATATGGAAGAGGATTATGAAAGAATATAAGGAAAAAAGGCAAATAAAGATAAAAGCAAATGAATGAAAATAATAAAAGGTAGATCACATCATTAAATGGATGGAAGGGAGGAAAAATAAGTCAAGATACAATTGTGGTAGTCAAGAACACACAAATTTATATGAGAGTTTGAATGAAGAGAACTGAAATTTATCTCCCCTTAGGAGTATGATGTAGGGGCATCCTCAAATTAGCCCACTTTTGATGAATAAGGGTTTTTACGTGTTACAACCATTGTGTCAAGTTGATAAGAGTCATGAATTGTAATTCAAATTCAAATTTGAATACCAAGTCAATTTGCTCTCCAAAAAGGGATTTTCAAAATTTCAAGATGTATTAGTTAGTATAAGTGAGTTTTGATGATATTTAAATGATTAATAAAGATGTAATAAACCTTTAAGGTCTTATTTAAGGTTCTAAGATGGGTATGATCCTTATTTCAAGTTAATTTGTGAGGTGGAAGTCATAGTGTCAACCACCCTACATGAGTCTAAGAATAGTTAGAGGTTTATTAAATCAAGAAAATGTTATATTCATGTTTTAAAAAGAGTTATATGGTATGTATAAAGGATATAGTGTTTGTGTTTTCAAGTAGGAGGTTAGTTATAAATTGAGAGAGATAAAATTATGAAGCTGGGAGAGTCATGAAGGAGATCTAAGACTATGTAATCTATCTTTAAGACAGGGTTGTAAATATTGGTGAATTCAATGTAAAAAATTGAATGTTTGAAGAAGTTTCTATTTATATTAATTTTTATGTTATTTTGACTTTAAGATGATAGATTTCCATCTTTTCAACATTGAAACAATGTTTTCTATGAATACTGAAAGGTAGATGAAATAGGACATTGTCATATTTTTCTATATGCTTACTAAAGATAACAATCAAAAGAAGAATACATTGTCCAATGATATGTGGACATGATAAATATATTATATTATGTAAAATATTTGAAAATTTTTATTTTCCATGTATTTAGGTTTTCGTTTATCAATAAACCAGGTTAAAAATCCATATACTATGTCTTGGAAAGATAGTCAAATATCTTTGATTGAATTGTTAGATAGTGAATGAAAAAGAATGTGTTATGGTATAATAAAATATAAAATACCAAACTGAAGGTGTGAGAACCATTGAAAAAGTATTTATATGTGTCAAGTAAATTTATTATGCAATCCAATCCCATGTAATTTTGTTACAATTAAGTCAAGAGTTCAACCCTATATCTATATTTGTTTGCATAACCTGTCAAAAGAGAAGTTTAATAAAAAGGTTAAATAGAGGCTCAATAATTGGTGTATAATAGAAGGAATAGGTTTATCAGAGTGTACTAATCATTAATCTAAATCCCAGATCTCAAGATAGTGAACAAAAACCCTACAAACTATATAATAACAAATTGTGAATGCAAGATTGATGTGGAAAGGAGGAATAGAGTGATGAGAATTGAGATATAAGGGTTTGGAAAGTTTCTTAGGATGAAAAAAGATCTAAAAAAATGTGGTTAGGGTCTTTTAAACCCTATACAGACAAAGATATGCAATTTATTAGGCTCTGAGCCTATATAGGGCTTAAGAAACACTAGGATTAAGGTAGCCTATAAAATGAGTTCTAACTATCCAATTTTTACGAAACTTTGTGTTTGAGTGGTATTTTATGTTTTTTAAGTGAATAAAGTAATTTTAGACCTATATATCCTCTATAGTATGGATTTTATGGTCTTATATTGTGTTTAATAGCTTAAAGACCTAGTTAGTAATAGCATAAAGAAGGAAAAGGGGTGTAATCTGAGAGTGAGCTTGGAAGAGGGGTTAGACAAGATAAATGAGGAAAAATGGTATCCAAAAACTTTAGTAGTTTGCATTGGTTTATCATACATTGCTTATACTATGGAGACTTGTCCATTTGGAGGGCTAATTGAGGGGTGGTTTAAAGAAGCAAGTGCCTGGTGTTTTGGGAGTTGTATTAAAATATAGATGTAAGATTTTTATGAACCAAAGGGTCCTTGAAAATGTATTTTTTTTCCTAATAAAATTTATTAGTTTATACTAAGAAGGATATTTACCTAGAAATAGGGATATTAGGTTTTGAATATAAGAAATTGATTATTAGGTGAAATGTAAGAGGATGAGCAATAAAAGTGGATTGATCTGGCTTGAACTAATGTGTTATAATGCTATATGTGTCTTATAACTTTTGATAAATAGTTAATTGAGTTTTGGTTTATTTGGACAAGATAGGCCCAATGTGATTCAAGAAGGAATGGCAAGTTTTTAAGCAAGTGTAAATAGAAGTGCAAGTTGATATCAAGCTCTGCATAACATGCTAAAAAGATAATTCTACACTACCTTTAATTTATGCCATTATTTAATCCACCACCATATACTAAATGTTATCTATCATGGGTGGTTTATTGGGATAAGTTCAAATTCACATAGCTCCTGAAAATCAACATAAAATATCATTTAACACTAATTTGGGCACCTATTGATACATTAAAAATGCAATTTGGTATCAAAAATGTTGGATATACATATTAACATGTAGTGACCCATATTTTTCACTATATAATTAATAAAATTATCAGAACTTATGTGGATGATCTTATTACCAAATCTAAACATTGTGATAATCATCTACATGATTTAGCAATCATCTTCGATCAAATCATCAAATATAAAGTTAGACTTAATCCCTTAAAATGCATTTTCAATATTACTTTTGGTAAACTTTTAGGTTTCTTAGTCACCCAAAAATTCATTAATGTTGGTACAAATATAATAAAATCTATTATCAATATTTTTATTTTATGCTCTATTCCAAGCGTATGCACATAGCTTGGTAAACTTGTGGAAATTCATTGTTTTATTCCTAAAATGGCTTACTTTATTTACTATATTAATTCCTTTCTTAAGAAAGGTAATATTATATAATGGATATATTCATGCCAAAATTTATTTGATATCATGAAAAAATATTATTTCATCTTCCTACTCTTTGACCAACCTCAAAATATCATACACACATATTTTATGCATCATCTACCCCATTATCATTTGGGGCAATGCTCACTCAACAAGATGTAATTAGTATTGAATATGCCATATGTTATATTATTCAAGCTCCAATAGACTATAAAAAATGTTACACAAAAGTATAAAGTGATTATCTAGCTATTTATTTCACATTAGAAAAATTCTACCATTATATGACATATCAAACTACTTATGTCATTATTCATTCTAATCCACTTCATAATTTTTATGTAAATATTTCCTATGTAGAGATAGAATTGGAAAATATATGATCATGTTAATGGAATATTATCTCTAAATTATTACACAAAAGTCTATAAAAATACAAGTTATTATGTATCAACTTATGGTTGCCCCTCTACCAAGTACTAATCACCTCCATATCAAATGTCTCAACCAAGCACATTAACTCAAATAATATTTTGACAAATTCACTACCAATTTTTAATAAAATAATATTTAATAGCTTGACCCTCCTATTTTTAAAAATAAATCTGAAGTGTTTATTGAAGAATTACCAGAAATTACAATCAACTTGCATGAACATACTTAGAAACTTCACTTTATGTTGGATGGTGGAGCCCAATGTTATTATAATTCCCAATTATAAATTGGGGTAATTCCCCTCCCAACCACTAAGGTCATCATGGGGGTCAATGGGGGTGTGAAAAATTCATTACAAAATATTATAATTTTGTACTAAATCTAGACTGCTCACTATTAGGTTGCAGATATGATGGTAGAAATTATGTTGGTGCATTTTTTCCCTAATATGTAACCATCCTTTTATATAAGGGAATTGTAATCATGATGGCACACTTTTTTTGAGTGAAGAGGACATTGTATTGGATATATACTAGTTTTTTTCCCTTCATTTTTTGGACTAAATAAGAGAAGAATTGGTTGTTTCTATGTGGATGTAGCCCATTACGGGTAAAACACATTAAATTTGTGTTTCTCTTATGTTGTGTTTTCTACATTCTATTTCCATATTTATTTCATTAATATTTATTTGAATTATATATTACTAACACTTTGATGGACCAAAATGTCTTCAAGGAGCCATAACAAACTAAGTGTTAATTTACCCCAATGGTAAAATAATACCTCTAGTTTTTTATTAAGCTTTTATGTCACCAGTAACATGGTTGAGTATAAAGCTATTATATTAGGTATGAAATTGATGATAAATTTAGATATAACATATTTACATGCTTTAGGATATTTTTAACTCATAAATATTTAAGTCAGTGGGAATTATTGATGTAAATGTGAAACACTCATCTAGTATCATTAGCTTTCCATTACGCTTACTAAGGAATTAATTTAATTTACCATTGAACCAATTTTATAAAGGCAAAATGTTATAGCTAATTCTCTTGCTTCATCAACATCTCTATTTCATCCTCAAAAATTTCTTCATGATTCCCAATACTTTATGTAAATGAGGAGGTCTCATTATTCTTTACAAAACAAAAACCATTCTTTAAATTTCCACATAAAATCTATCATCACTTGATATAAATTATGGTACAAAAATATTACCTAATGCATTGACCATCATACTTATCCTCCAATGGTAGATTCTCATCAAAAGACATGACTTCTTAAACAAGAATGGAAATATGCACTTATATATGATATCATTTATTATCATAATATTGAAGGTACCTTATTCCATTATGTAACTCAAAAATAATATCCTACTTTCCTACAACAAGCATATGGGGGAATTTTTGTGGTCACATAGGGACCATGCCATAGTGTAAAAATTCTTAAACATGAGATACTTTTGCTTGAGTTTTGAAATAATCACATAAAATAATTATTACATATACAATCCTTGTGAACTTTTCAATGATCTCATTAACAAATTACCTAGATCACAAGATGGTCATGTCTTCGTTATTACTACTAGTGAACATTTTACAAGGTGAGTGGAAGTTATGCTTCTTTTTAAAATTATAGGCATCACCATTTCAAAATTTATTATTAATCAAATCACATTTAATTTTATAACTCCTCATACTATCATTTATAACAATGGTAGAAATTTCAAAAACAAATATATGAAACAATTATGTGCCAAATTCAAAATTACACATGAATTTTCAACATCTTATCATCCTTAATGAAATGGAGAAGAAGAATCCAATAAAAATAATCCTAGAAAAATATTTCAAAATAATATAATAGAATATCATAATAATTGACACCTTTAGTTTTGTCTTGTACTCTAGGTTTATTGAAATAGCATATGTATTTCTACTAGGGTGACACCATTTTATTTCTACTAGGGTGACACCATTTTATTTCATATATGGGTATTAATCTAGTTTACCCTTATAAGTTTAATTACCATCCTTACACATCTACGTTCATGGTATTTTCCCTAATGAATAACTATGTGAGTCCATTCTCCATGCCTTATATTTCATTGATGAGAGATGTATGGGTACCTTACAACATAATCAACAATGTAAAGATTGCATTACTAAACAACATAATAAGAAAGTCAAATTTAATACTTTCAACATTGGTGATCTAGTTCTTAAATTAGACTATACCCATGATAAATAAAAAAACTAAGTATGCCCAAAAATGGTGGGGACCTTATATGGTCCAAGACATTCTTGGTCGTAGTATTTATAGATTACAAACTAATGAAGGACATGTTTTAAAAGAACCCACTAATGTTCAATTCTTACAAAAATGTTTTTGTTAAAAAAATTACTATTATTTATCTTTCATATACTTACATATATTGTGATAATAACACTTCTTAAAGGGTTTTCAAAGTATCCCTAATGTTTAGCATTACATCATTCACAATATCCTTATCTGCTATCAATGGTCATTTGGTCTATATATATTCCTTCATTTCATTCATGAGTTGCATAATTAGACCATGAATAAGACTAGAACATACTCATGAATTTCTTCTATTTTATTTAGATTTTTCATTTTTCCAAGTCGATCTTGAAGTCTCTTTTTTGTAATTACCTCATTATTTTACAAAATTACATTCTTTTCCCATATATTTAGTTTATATTTATGTGTTTTTTAGTGTAACACCATGGATAATACCATGCCTTCCTCATAAAATAATCTTATGTTAGTCTTCCCCTATTTAATATATCTTTTGTGAGTTGTGGTCTAAAAACTCAAATTGGACTAGGTCTTCCCCATAACTTTCCATCTTCTAAATTATTTTTTTCCATAATATTAAATAATTGATTTCCCTAAAAATAAGAAAATGGTTGAGATTTGTGACTTCATAATCTTAAAATTACTTATATCTTTTTGTAGTAACAATTTTAACAATATATTTTGTGTGTCTCTCCCCACTTACACTATTTCTTAAAATTTGGAGTCATACTTACCTATCATTGTATCATTTTCACACTACACAATTTTTATGATTTGAGGAAAATCAATCACTTCATATTTAATTCCATCCTCTCCCCTATTTATTTCTATAATGGGCACACCAATGTTGTTTCAAGAAAGTACTCATGACTAACAAAAGTAATAAATATTCCCTATTCCATCTCTTTTTAGACATGCTTAAAATAAGAATGTCATAGTTCATTTATCAATAGAAAAAAAGGTACATTTTTTATTCGTTATGGAATAATTTATTAGTATTTATCATATCATGATCATCTTTATATGTAAATTATGTTTTCACCCATTTTAGTTGATTATTTTGTTCTATTTATTTCACATTAGCACTCAATTTTTCCATTTGTTGATTGAGTAGGGATTGTTATTTATCTTTAATCAATGTTGTTTACAATTATATTATTTTTATATATTTGTTTGATTATGTATTATTCCTTCTCTTACATTGATGTTAGTTGCATCATTTTTAGTTTCATATGTCCTTGGTTTGATATGGATTATTACATTTCTTACCTAAAGTATAATTTTAGGGTTTGTTGGTCATTTAGTAGCCTTGTATATTTGGTTACCTCATTCACTCTCATTTTATCAATTTTACTTGGTATTTTAATTATAAATTAGCATTTATCACCTTCTTATAAATTTTTCAAATGACTTATTCAATTATGAAAGTGTTTCTTTACATTAATTTATTTGTAATTATTTGTTTTTTATATCAATGTATGTATACATGACTTTATATTATTTCTAAACATCAGTTGTTTTCATTTATTTTCCTCTTTATATGATAATTTATTAGCTTAGTTCTTGTGAATTATTATGTTATTTATCAAAGAACCATCCCATGTTATAACTACATCACATGTTATGATCTTTGATTAGTGCATATGCATAAACACAATATTTTTAAATTGTATCATTCAATAACACTTTATCTCTTATAGTAACATGTCATGTTTCAATCTCTTTGAGTTAATGCATTAAATGGTGCACCAAGAAAGGAGTGGGCATAACTTTGGTGCTTCACAAGATTATTGATCCCCATATAATTCTATAAGAAATTAAATCCCATTTATCCACTTCCTTAATAAATTAACCTTTAAAAATATCCCATCACTAATAAAACACTCATTTTATTCTTTTTCCTACTATGTCATCTAGGTCTATTTTGTTACAAAGGATTAAGCAGATGTTATAAAACTAATTCAGTGTAATTGACCTAGTTTGATACCTAATGGCCTAATAAAATGGATATGGTCAATATCATTTTATAAACTTATAGTAATGGTTAAAGTCAATCGTTGGTTATAAATACAACCTGCACTTCAATCTAATAGAGAGGAACACTTATTTTCATATTTTTATAGTACATAATTCTATAAATTCTATGCTTGAGGAATTATTTCTTAGGCTTTTGCCTTGGAATAAAGATAACTTGACTTGGAGGAAAGACTTGGATATAAAGTAAGATTATTTTAGCCTATATCTTATTTATATAGTTTTATCCTTACAAAGACACAAAAACCTCTTGAAAATCACCATTGGCTAAGGGAGATATTGAGGCATGATAGGTTCATCCAAAGGTAAGTACTCTTAAATTTTACTCTTTTATTTAGTAGATAGATATTACACAAAGTAATAGGTTAAATGTTTTGCTCCTTTATTAGTTTACCTCTACACTAATCTAAGTAGAGTTTTATTTCCTTTTTATGTTTTATTTTTTGTTAACCATCCCACTTTGTGTCACAAGCTTTGGTGATCACTAAATTAGTTTGATTTTATGTATTGTAGGACTAGATAGTGTTATTATGTATTAATACTTGACTATAAGATTTAAAACCCTATATTTTAGTGTTATGTTATAAGATATCCCTTAGGTATGTTTATTGGATCCATATTGGTCATGTCCTTGATATAAATATCTATGTAATGAATTATTGTTAATATTACCTTCTTAGAACCTATGATTCACTAAGTAGGACAAGTTGTAGATCCATACTAATTTGTTTCATATAGGTTATTTGTAAACATTATTTATTATTAATTTTTCATGCCTAAACCATGAACCTTAAAAATCGTTAGGTGACCCTTAACCATTAATTATTTTTCTAACAATAATTATCTTACCTACATATATAGGTTTTATAGTGAACTTAAGGAATAATAGAATATGTTGTATACATTTTTTATAAAACATTATTAGAATAGTTTTACCTTTAGGTTGTTTCCTTAATTATCCATTTTTACATTAACTTATAAGTTATTATCCTATTTGATTAAATTTAATATTGTAATCGCATATCACTTACAATATTATTCAATAAAATAACATATTCACCAGCTAAGAATATGATATAAGCCTCCAGAACAAGTTATAGGTTTATATAGTATACTCAGGTAGGTCATATTTATACCTTTAATATTATTAAATTTATTAATTTACTAAAAATTTCTTTCGTAGAGGATTTTTAAAGCATCAATATACCTTAATGCATGCCAAAAAGGGTGCATTGGGAATGGGGTGGGATGTGCTTATGATACTTTGTAAGATAATTTTTCATACCTTAATTACTATAAAATTTACATCATTTGATTCTATTTTCATCTTACCACTCCATCTACTTTCCATTAAAATTTGATAGCTACCCTCTATTCCATTATATCATCTAGGTCTTTAAAATTTGGTTCATACTTTTACTGAATGTAGAAGTTGATATAGTTTTGAGTCTATATTTTGTGTCTCTTTTGTATCAACCTAGTTGATATAATATATTTCATGTGACATATTTTCAATTATATCAGCCTGATGAATATTATTGACTTATGGTTTATGGTTAGTTATAGGCATTAGAGTTGTATTCCATTCATAAATGATATAATGTACACATATTCTTTGGTTTCACTTACAATTACAGTCATATGTAGTATTTTGAGGAGTTTTAAGTAGAGTATTATCTTTGACGTCATGTTTTTCTTATGATCTTTGGAGATCCAGAAGATAATCTGAGATGAGGAGTCTATACACACCCATAATTGATATAGTGCAATCTTTTAAAAAACTAAAATGATGATGTAGGTATCTCTACATATATATATATATATATATATATATATATATATATATATATATATATATATATATATATATATATATATATATATATATATATATATATATATGTTCAGACCTATATTTATCTTATCTATCTATATTATATGTCTCATCCCTTCAAAAATTGGTTCAATCTCTAACTAAACTATTGCATACAACCTATTTATTCCATTACAAATGTATTTTATTCCTTAGGTTTATGGATATAACTCTTGCATTAGAGATTGAACATTTTGAGTCTTATAGATCCCTAGCCTACTTTATTTTAGTTTTTAATAAATCTCCTCTTTGGTTTTTGATCATCTTCATGTTTTTTTATGTAAGCTTAGAGATATAAATTCATGAATCAACAATAATTTCTTTGCCTTTCTGAATCAATCCATCCATTATTTAGATACTCTTGTTTTCATGATTATGTTTATCTTGTTTTATTTTATTTTCATCCTTTTGTCTAAGATTTATAATTTTTTTGATTTATAAGTCAAGGATCTAGCATACATGAGGATTATATGCTCACTAAAATAATATTTACCTTCACTTTATCACCATCATTAACCAAGTTGGGGGTTTTAATTTTCAATTTATCTTTATTATATTAGATTATAATATATTATATTTGTATTATATTTTAATTTATATTAATAAAAAGTAAACACAAATTAAAATAAACTTTTATTCTCTCGTTTAACTAAAAAATAACTTAGTTATTTCAATTTTGCTTGCATGTAGAAAGAAATCAAAACATGTGGTTTATATAAAAACCTATAATATATTAATTACATTAAATTATTATTTATAGTCATTTAAAATAATTTAATTTTAGTTTAAAATAAGAATATACACATACAAATAACTATAAAAACCTAGATAACCAGACAAATAAATATTTTATATCTTAGATATGATTTTATTCATCTATATAAGAAAAAGATATTATCCTAAAATCAAAAGACTAGAACTTTTATCTTTTATTTGTTTCATATAAGACCATTTAATTTCATAAACTATCATATAAACCCTCTAAAAGTCTAGTTTCTAGTTCACATACATAAAATACATTCTATATACTTGGAAGTTGCACTCCCTAGGGTTTAGATTTTATTTTGTTTTGTTTTCATGTTAGAAATTTTTAATTTTATATTAGTTTTATTCAGTTAAATTTTAAGCATACAAAAATAAAATTTTCATTCAACTTATTATTTTCAACTAGAAAAGGGTAAAATAAACACTTGCACTCTTAGTTTGGATTCTAGTTTTGGTATTCCATGTATAAAAATATCATTAAAAACAACAAAAATTATAGTATTTATTTCACTAATTTTCATCCTTTCATTTAAATCATAAAAAGGTACTATAATTTTCAAAATTTGGAATATTTTGATCCTTTACAAAATATTGTTAAAAACATCCAAAAATACAACCAATTAAGCCTACTCAGGATGATCACAAAGCCCAAACCTTGATTTAACCCATAAAAAATAGCAAGTACCTCTTTCATAAAATTTATTAGAAAATTAATATGCTTAATAAATCCTTCACAACATAATCTTTTCATCTTTAATGAAACTTATAGATTGTGCATATCTTATTGGAGATTGTATTTTCCCTAGTGTTAGCTATCCAATTCATAGTAGTGAGGTTCCATGTGACAGAAATTTAAAAATTATAAATGAGGTTTTATTTCCCATTCCCATTTCCCATCTCATCATTAACTAGCTCAAAATTCTTGATGTATAAGATCATGTTAAATCAAATCCTATCATCATACACATTCATATGCGAAGTCACCAATATAGAGATATCTAGGAATAAACCTTCACCATTCATTTTTTATTTTTTCCTTAAGAATAACCTCATGATATTTTCATTATGTTTGTGGATGACAATAAATATGAAACATAGTAGAGTTTATTAGATCCTTATATTCATATAACCTATTTATATCTCATTAATCATTCCTAACATTGACTAATAACTCTGTTACATCATCCTCACTAACATTAAATGACCTTGGAGTTATATTTCCAATAAATTAGCCACCCTAAATGAATAATGTGATATTGTAAAGATATTATGATATTTTATATGAACATCCTTATCCAATTTCCATAAATTATATATTCTGATACCTTAACCTAGCCTCCCTAACCCCAACACCTACTCATCCCAATCATCTCTTCATTAGTTATCTCAACTAAACCTCAAGAAGTCACATTTTCAAGGCTTAGGTGTCATGACATATTTTATTGAAATATGGATGTTAAGACATATACTATGAGACTTCAACATGTTTTTGAAATCTCCCTCCATATTTTGAATAAAAAAACTTTTGCATAAAGCATGAACACTCAATATCAAACCCATCTCTTCAACTCACAAACTAGATCAGAGATAGTGTTCCATGAGGTTTAGGACCCATATGAAAACATTATAAATCACCATTATTTCAATAAAATTTACTTCAATAGTGAAATTGATATCAAACCTCACATTTTAACAAGACTAGAGGTTATTCTTCAAATATTAGATGCCTAAAGTGAAATCAAGTACAATAATTACATTGATAGAACCTAGAGTATGGAATATGGGCTGAGTCAACTACAAGTGCCTTTACAACTTAAAACCAAATAAAAAAATAATTTATACCCATAGGATCAACACCCAATATCTCTTTCATAGAACACTAACCTAAATAAATTCACTATTGGTCATCAAATCATCCTTGTTAAGCCTGCTACTAAGGAGGTCTCTAGACAGAGCACTACTTCCTAGATTTAACTCATATTGAATTTGGTGGATCTTAGTAGATATTTAGAGAGTAACCAGGCCTCTATAAATTAATTTATGGTCATTAATTATCATAAAAAATTTATTACTCCCCTATTCCTATTTTAGAAATGACTACCAATAATCTCTCTTCCCATTTAACCTACCTCTTGGAAATCATGCCTCAATCCAATATCATAGAGGAATTCTTAATCATGGCCTCCCAAATCATCTAACTTATAATATTCCCCCACCATGTCAACCTTCTCTATAGAACCTTGTTGGAAGGTGTTGATGTGGTTTTAATGCACAACATAAATTTAATCAGGTAACCTCTAACATTTTAGGATCTTAATGTAGATAAACTCTACTCTAGAGTATGAGTTGTATGTATAGGTTGAACAAATAGGTGGTGGAATGGAAAGGTGATCATTAATTTTGTTCAATAGGTAATGAATGGATAAGTGAAACCTATATTATAGTTAAAACCTAGTTGAGTTGGATGGATGAAACCTATAATAAATTGGGAAGAACTAAAAAAAAAACTCTAAAAGATTAAATGTTAAGGTAGATAAAAATGCTATGTGATTTTATAGGGATTAATTTTAGGCTAGTATCTTTGTAGATAAGTGTATTTATACCAATATTTAAATCTAGTAGCTATTACACACACATGTAAACACAATAAGGCAATCTATATAGGAATCTATATAGTAAACTCTAAGGTCTCAACTAAATATTGCTTCTAATCAGAGTAACTATTGGACACCCTTATCCATAACATTATAACTCAGACCATAGAGGTATCTAAGGTAATTTTTACTAACACTTAGAAGTCTATATCAATATAATCAATTTTTCACACTTATATAATTTGAAACAGTCAACCTAAATACATACAATCAATGATGATATTTTCTAATTATCCAATATATATTGCACATATTCAATTAACATACACCAATAAAAAAATAAGGAACTTTTTGTAGATTTTTGACACTTCAAATTACCAAATCAAACAAATAAGAAATTGAAAACAACTATTTACGTATAATTGGAATAGAAAAACATCAACACAATTGTGTGACACTCAAAAAGTCTTCTTCCTATATTGATAAAATTTACAACCATTGAAAATAAGAGGATTAAAAGGATACATATATTTGGGAAGGGGTCATCTCATCCTTCAAATCCATGTAAAATTCTAAAATTACATGTTAATGATAATTAAAATGATAGTTCTAATTATGTAATTTATGCATGCATGTCTAATCTTACTCATAACTAAGTATTTTTAAATTAGAATCACCCTTATAAATCCATATAAAATGTGCATGCTTATAAAAAATTTCAATTAACTATTACATGTCTTAGTTACATTGTTGATTTACATGAAAAATACATATAAAAATAACCAAATAAACTAAGGTTTACTAGTCGATGGAGCTGACATTGTTGAATTAATAGTCACTATCAGGATTGTAGTATAAGATGTAGTTAAAATAGAAGACCCATCATATCCTATTTATTTTCTTCTAACTTCTGGTAGTGCTTGTATCTAATGTTGTGTTGTAACTTTTTTTCATCCATTTTAAAAAAATAGGGTCTATGTGTAACACACCCACTGGGATTTACTTTAATAACATAATTTTTAAAACATAATTCCATGTATTCAATATTATTATTCACCATAGGAATATAATTATTGATTCTAAAATAAATATTGAATATGTTAATCATAAAATATGTGTGTAACATCCATTAGTTACTGATCATTATGAAACAAATAAGCAAAGCATAAATATATATATTCAAGAAAGTAATTACATAATTATAACCACAACTGGTATAATGTTACAATAATTATTCTTAATGTACATATGATAATTAATTACATTTTCATTAGGAATATTGTTTCAATAATTAAAAAATACTAGATACAAGGCTCTTTAGAGCACGAGTCTCACAAACTCTAGTATCTATGGTAATCTCAAATGTAGTCTCCAATGAAGTAATATTGTAGGGAGGGAGGGCATCATCTGAGTGCTTTTATACATAAAACATGGACCATTGATCCCATGCACAATACCACAACCAGAACATGGCCCTCCCTTCATAGATGGGTAGAAAGTGATGATGTGGGAATCGAGAGAGATAAGATAGTATATGTGTGTTATAATATTTCTAAAACATTAGGTGTACCATAAATAAAATGCATTCTAACATGATTTCATAGAAACATGTAAATCATACATATGAAATTATAATTTTAAATTGAATCTTAATTTGGTAAAATATATCATATAGTTATTAATCTTTAAGATCATTCAAATTCATACACACTGCTTATTCGGATTACCCTCATCTTGTATTGATGAAGCTAAGTAAGCTAGTGAAATTTGTCTCACTAATTATTTAGTACCAATAATTCATGATTTGGTTAATGTAAAATATAACTGATAGACTCAAATGGATTACTTCCTGTCAACAGGCATAAAAAATTCTAAGTACATAAATAATCAAGTACATACATTTAGTTTGTCAAATCTAAGGAATGAATCTCAAATATATTATTTATTACATAAATAAAAAACATAAACAAGTATAGTCTATACCAATTGGGTATAATTTATACTGAGACTATATTTTTCTAGTTTCCAAAAGTAATTCAAATGTAATACCATATATGACAAATAAAATTATCACAATTTATTTTTATGTACACATATATCAATTATCAACAAGCCAGTCATAAACAATTTTAGAAATCAAATACCTCATAAATATTGACTTATCTCACATTAAACATAAATCCATCATTGATATAACCTTGTGTACTTTTAAAGAGCTATATGCATATAATCATAGTGTTTTACCTCTCAAGTTTTTATGACTTAATTTAATAGTCAACAAATATAAGAATTTTAAGCACACATATCTTATGTATAAATATATGATATATCTATAAGGGTACATTATTTCAAAACACACACACACACACACACACACACACACACACACACACACACACACACACACACACACGTATTTATGTAATAAAAGTATTTTTTCACAATAAAAATATTTTTCTACATGCTAATAGTAAATTTTATTTTCCAATAAGAAATATATATTATTTGAAAAATCATTAATAATTTATCTATTCATAAAATAACATTTAATATTAATCATAAGATTTAAATTTTTTTCTTCAACCCCTATTCAAATTTATCTTATTTAAATTTATAATTCATAATCCATTTTTCATGTAAAAAATATACAAATTTTATTTACCATATTCTCCCTTAATTTAGGTCATTAGACTTGATATACTATTATAAGATGTTGATAAATAGTGTTCTCATCAACTAGCAACTCAAATCTATATTTTGTCCCTTTCACTTATTGTAGGATTGTATTTTACCCTAGATTCACAAGAAACATTTAAAATCAAGTTGACATCCAACTCATAACTATTTTGAACCATATAAAAACCAAACCATTACATAGTCTAACATAAGTTTTAAACTTATTATAGTCTATGCTTAGTTTATAAACATTATCATTTTCATCATTCCAGTTTTGACTCTATTGAATTTTATTTTTTTATTAATAACTCAAATTCTTAAGGATTTCATAATATAGTAAATCTTCCTTAATATGTTTTAAACTAGATACCCAGTCCACATAAACAATATACAAGTTATATGAATGATCTATATATTTATGTATGTTAAATTGCCAAGTATGCTTATATACATTTTTTCATACTAACATTAGTGTGCATGTGCTAAAAAATATATAAATGGATACTGTAGTGACCTCATGTAACATAATTTTCCATAAAAATAATTTTAATGTTGGGAAAGGACATAACAACTTATTGAACCTACCCTAAAATAGCTCGATTTTATTCACCCATCCAAACATATCTAATTTACATAGACTTAATTTCCCATCATTGGGTTTATATGGATATGTTCTGTCTTTTATCAATGTTTAGAGTTTTTAAAAATATAAGTATACAATTCATTCCTATAGACTAAAACCCATAATGATATTTATAATAATCACACACCAAATTTACATACCATCCCATTCATTTAATGAACTTACTCAAACCTAGTATTTTACCTCAAAAAAAAAAAAAAAACAACTCACTATCTAATGTAATACATATGCTTAAGGGTTGGAAATAACCATTATCATATATAAATAATAAGGGTTTCAAAAGAACCATACATAGTTATCCTACTCGTTAAAACTTGATTATAAGGTCCTATAATTTCTCAGCTTTAGCATATCACATCAAAACATAAACCCACTTAAATGTAATAATTTAAATATATAGTCTTGGTCTTCAATTTTTAAAACAGACTCATAGGATATAGATTTAGTTATATAGATGGAAAATACATCTACAAGGCCAAATATATATATTTTATATGATGAAATAAATTTCATAAAAACCCTGATAAAACATAAATATTACACAAAATTTCTTATTTTAAATAATATTGAAATAATCTCACCAACCTCACAATAGCTTCTAGATTGAAACTTCTTGAACCATAATAATTAGTTTCTCCTTATCTCTATTCCCTCTTCTTAACTTCTCCATGATGTATCATTCCCATCTCACCATCTCCTCTTATCCTTATTTTTTTGTTGACCTTTTTCATTCATGTAATGCATGTAAGCATTAGCATCAAACTCGTAGTTCTCCATCATTCCATCATGCAGAATCCCATTATTCACAAATGCATTTTCTTATCTATGTTAACTCCAATTTTATATAAAGTAAGATATCCATAATTATCTTGAATTTTCCCCAAACCATTTTAATCATTATTTTATTCCACTATTAAAATCATTTCCAATGATAACTCACACTTTGCAAGTCTTATTTACATAGCATCATTGTCTATGAATTCAAACATTGACTAAGGGTTAGTTCATATGATAACTTAGGGTAACAATTTAATTTTGGTAATAAATTAGAAAAATTAAACAAAATTATATCTTTAAATACCAATGTGACTAATTTAAGTTTAATGACTTGATTTTGACTTTAATAGTGAATCAAACAACTATCATAATGATGTCAAACACATTGATATTGTAGAAACATAGTCATTTGTTATTAACACTCTATATATACTATCCCAAATATCTTATATCTATATTTTATATATCAAGGCATTAAGATAAAATAATTATATTTCTTGAATATTATTATAAATAGGTAATGTATAAGACATTTTAAAGACATTCTAGGTAGTCTATAGGTAGTATTAAGTAAATACTATATATAGATTTACTTACTAATTAAATAAATATCATTCATAATCATGAACACAATAACACGACATGATAAAAAATGAGCATTATGCACTCTATCAATGTACTACACCCATAATGCAATCATACAGTTAGATCCCCATAAACATTAAAGTAAACTAGATCACAACTAAATACAAATAACTCAAATGACATACTAGAACTAAAAATTAAAATAATGTTATCTATTATGGTGTGTGCATTGGTTTTTAGTTGTACTTATTCTTTCCCCCAACACTTCCATCTACACCATCCTCTCTTATGATGCTCTCCCTCTATCATGATTTGAGGGATAGATCTCTCCTACATCTAATTCATGACAAGAAGGTAGTTATCCCATAACATCATGATATATATCTATAAAATACTTCTATACAAACTAAAAATATGATCATAATGTAAATAATATACAAGTGAAGTTAACTCATAACAATATAATCATGTAATCTAATCAACATAAAACTATACCATAACATCATATGACTTAGAGCTTAATTAAATAATAATTAATTAATTTAATAACCTTAATCCATGGATAATCAAGTAAATCAGCTTAGAGAGAAATTAATATGTGACATCCTTCCCCATAAATATGTTCATTGTCTTAATGACACTTATTCAAACACTAGTTTTTAATTAAAAACATTATTTAGTAGAAAAATAACATAGCATGAAACAACAAATCAAGTAGAATATGTGGAAATAGCCCATAAAACTCATCATAGTCCTCCCAAGTGGTGTTATCCTTAGATTACTAGTCCCATGGGACCTTGAATTATGACACTTATTTATTACACATGAATTTTATGAGTTTCAATTACTCTGATGGGTTCTACCATGACCACTGAAAGATCTAGAACTTGAAAAGCATTCCAATCCAACACATGTGAAGGATCAACTATATACATTTTAAGATAAGAAACATGGAGGACATTATGTGATAGAGCTAGGGTTGGTGGTAATGAAATCCTATACTCTACAGGGTTAACCACTTATAAAAACTCAAAGGGTACATCATATCTTGATGAAAGTTTCATTGATTTCCTAAATTTAATCAAGCTTTTCTGAGGCTTAACCTATATAAACACTTTATCACAAACTAAAAACTACCTAGATATTATATTAAAATCATCATAACTCTTCTATCTATCATTTCCTTGGCCAATATCTTCCTAATTATTATATCTTGCTATTACATTTATAAAATCATCTTAGGTCCAAAGACTATCCTATCTTCTAAACTATCCTAAATGATTGGTGTTATACACCTTCTTCCATACAATGCTTCAAATGATGCCATATTCAAATCTTATTAGATTGAATTATTGTAATAAAAATCAATTAATTTAATATATTCCTGTCACTTGTATTGTTCCATGAAATACATATAAAGGAGATCATCTAACACCTGATTAACTTACTCTATCTTGCCTTTAGTCTATTGTTGATATATAGTGCTAAAATTTAGTTGTGTACCTAGATCTAAATTCAAAGTTAATCAAAACCTAGAAGTAATCCTAGGATCACAATATTAAGTTATCTTGTATATAAATCCATGTAATTGGTAAACTTACTTTATGAATCTTTTCTTAAGAATGGGTGCATCATCAGCCAGATTTCCTAGTATAAAATTAACTACCTTGGATAGTTTTTAAACTACTACAAAGATCATGCAATACCTATTATATGACAATGATAAAACTTATAAAAAATTAAAAATAATCACCTACCACTTCCATTATGGTATCTAATGTGGATATTTTTTTATCTGAATGAACATGTTCAATTTTCACATCCTAACATTATAGACAATGAGATACAAAGTCCACTACACTTTCTTTATTCATTTCTAGAAATAAAGTGGTCTAAGCTTAGTTATGACCTTGTTTACTATTATATTTCTTTAATATGAGGTATTGTGTATCTATTTTGTCATTGTGCTTCTCATATCCTCTCTATCTGGTACATACATCCTTCCATTGTATCATAAAATACAATCATTCTCTATTGCAAATCCTTTATACTTAAGATTCTAACTATTCTTAGATAATGATTACATGACCTAATCATATAATTCATCTCATAATGGTAATTTTATTTCTTGATCCTTGAAATTACACTGATAGTATCTATGATTGATATGTACCTCCTATGGCTTAGGTCATCAACTACTCTATTTTCCTTGACTTTTATATAGTTAATATAAAAAACATAATCAAATATGAACTCTAACCAATGTATTTAATGAACATTAAGATTTGGTTAGGTGAAAATTTACTTGTGTCCCAAGTTATCAGTTTTGAGTTCAAAAAGTTTTCCCCATAAATAATGCCTCAAAAGTTGTAAAATATGCATAATTGATGCAAGTTATAGGTCATGAGGGGCATAGTTCACCTCATAAGGATTAAATTTCATTGAATCATAGGTTACTACAATAGCATCCTATATAATAACTCCTGTAAGTCCATCCCTAGATGCATCTATGATCACTAAGAATTGACCATTGGAATTAGAAACTCATAGCACTCATGCTGAAGAAAGCCTCATTTTTAATTCCTAAAAATCTACTTCACACTTATTTGACTAGATAAAACATTGTTTCTTCCATGTAAAGAGGTAATTAGATTATCCATCTTAGAAAATTTTTGGAATGATTTTTTTTGTAGTAACCCACTAATCCCATGAAACTTCTTACCTTGTAGACATTATTTGGTGTCAGCCACTCCATAATGTCTCTTATCTTTGTTGGATTTATTGAAATACCATCTGTAGAGATAATATGTCCCAAATATTACACCTTATTTAATAAAAATGCACACTTTAACAACTTACCATACACATTGTGCTTTTATAACCATTATAAAACTAGTTTGAGATTTTTAAGATGCCCTTATTCATCTTTAGAATATATAACAATGTCATCTATAAATAATAGAATAAAGTGGTCTAGATAATATCTAAACACACTATTCATGAGATTCATAAACTATGTCAAAGAATTTTTCAACCTAAATGGTAACACTGTGAGCTCATAGTGCCCATATTGAGTTCTCAAAGCTATTTTTGGAATATCCTCATATTTAATCCTTAGCTGATGATATCTTTCTATAATATTAATCTTAGAAAAGACCATTTCCACACATATTTGATAAAAAAGATCATCTATATAAGGTATTAGATATATGTTCTTGATATTTTACTTACTCGACATTCTATAATCAATACAAAGGCAAATATTACCATCCTTCTTAGGAAAAATAATTGGTGCACCCCATGGTGACACACTTGGTATGATTAACCATTTTGATAACAACTCCTGAAGTTGAGCCTTTAATTAAACCAATTCACTAGTTATCATATTATATGATTCCTTAGACAATGCTTTTGATTTAGGTATGATATCAATTGAGAAATCAAATTGATTTTCGGGAGGCAATCTTTGCAATTCCTCTGGAAACACAACATTTAAATTCTTAAAATAGGGTAATATTCAAGGGATGGTTCCTTAGATTCCTCCATTTCATTTATTTTGATGATAAATTCTTGGCATACTTTTTTTTAATACTTATTGAGTAGAATTGTAAAAATATGACTAAGCCTTAACTATCTTTTCTCACCCTATATTTGTGTCTAATTTCCAAAATCACCCTAACACTCAACCTTCTTTAGATAGTAGTCGGTCTTGGATTTATGATTTGAAATTTTATTAACTCCTAAGATCACATCATATGACCCTAGTGCTTCTACATAATGATCCACTACTATTGTGAATATGGGTAACCTAATGTCAAGTTCAACTAAACACTTGTCAACTTTGACCTTTGACTCATTACGATATTGTATGAACCATGCATTTTCCATTACTCTAGATTTTACAAATAACTTATCAAGTATTTTAGGAGAAATAAAACATTATGTAGCCCCTACATCTATTAAAATAAAAACTAGATGTTCAAACAAAATACCTAATAGTTTTATGGGTGAAGTTTGGAATTCAGTTTGCTAATTGCTAACTGTTGCATGTATCTATTAATGAAAAATTCACTAATATGGAACATAAAATTTTTTCTTTAAATTATTATATGTACACTCATGAGAAAAATAGTCACCTCCATAAGTTAAATAACCTCTAGGTGGTGCTTTTCTATTAGACTATTGGTTTCCCTTAAAACTACCTTTGAAACCATTACCCAGTTTCTTGTTACCTAGACCATTATTGAATCTAACATTCCAAATCTTGAATTGGATATTGGAATATGCACTCATCTACTTCTAGTTATTTTTTTTGAAAGTTGGTTTATAACTTCAAAAAAAATTCTTGAACTTATCTCTAACCTGCATAAGAGATTTCAACTTTTGTTCCTACTTGATTTCTTGTTCAAAGACCTTGTTAATAGTAGATGGCCCATACACGTCTAACTCTCCACTAATCTAGGGTTTTAATACCATGATGAAATTCCTAATTTTGAACCTCTTGTATGCCTGATATTGAGGTATATACATTAGAATTTTGGTGAACTACTCCTATTATTCATTCATTAATAGGTATCATTGATTAATATTCTAAAAATATTTAAGCTTTTGATCAAAGTATAACTGTGGAATCCATCATGATCTAAATATTGTCATGAACTACCCTCTTGTGGTTGTAGTAGAGTTAAGATTCATTTCCAAGTTTTTGTTATGCCACCATGTAGTTGCTTTACCAACCAACTGGTAATTTCCCCAAAAAAATTTAATGACTTTACATTAGATTTGAATCTCAAAATACTTCTCCATATCATTCAACCATGCTTTAGATCCATCTTCCAAAATGGTTCCATCAAACTGAGGTGGATTTACCTTTTTCATATCTCATGCCAATTATACATCTACACGAACTCTCATATCTTGAGTCACTTACTCATGCATCTTATCTCGAGGAATTTATTACTTAATAAGATTCTCTTTAGGAAAATCTTGATGGGCTTCATCCTCATCGACATGAATTTACTATTCTAGGGCTACAATTTTCTCCCTAGTTTCATTCATGGCTGTGATAATCTAATCCAAATTTACTTCTTAGAGAGTGGAAAATTGGTTAGGATCAAATTAAGGGTTATTATCATTGACACTTGAATTAGCCTCAACATATGTTCTATCTTTAACAATTATTTTTTATGACAAATACAAGGATAATAGAATTTGAGTTGGCTCATTAAGTCGTAGAGTTTGATCTACAACTATAATACCATAATGTAACATCCCCATTGGGATTTAGTATAATAATATATATTTTTTAATTTAATTCCATGTATTAAACATTAGTATTCACCATGTGAAACTAATTAGTATTATAAAAACATACTGAATATGTTAACCATAAAATAGGCATGTAACATCCATTCAATTACTGATCACTATGAAACAAATAATCAAAGCATAGCTATATATTACAGAAAGTAATTACATAATTCCATCTAGGAATGGTATAATGTACATCCACTAATATCAATGTACATATGAATAATTAATTGCATTTTATTTAGGAATAATGTTTCAATAATAAAAATAATACTAGATACAAAGCTCCACATATCATGAGTCTCATGACCTTCAGTATTTATGATAATCTCAAATGTAGTCTCAAATTAAGTACTATTATGGGGAGGGAAAACATCATCCAAAAACTTTAACACACCAACCATGGACCATCGATCCCCTGTATGATCCCCCAACTAGAGAATGATCATCCCTTTATAGATGGGTAAATAGTGATGTTTTAGGAATCCAAAAAGACAAGATAGTACCCGTGGGTGGTAAAATTATAGAACATTATGTGTACCATACATAAAATTCATTTCAACATTATATCACACAAACATTTAAATCATCCATATGAAATGATAATTTTTAACTAAACATTAATTTGTCCAAAGTTCTCATATAGTTATTGATCTCTAGGATCAGTCAAATTCAAACACACCACTTGATTGAATTACCTTCATCTTGAATTGATGATGATAATATAGTGAAATTCATCTCCCTACTTATTTAGTACCAACAATGTGAGATTAGGTCAATTTAAAATATAAACAATAGATTCAAATGGATTAATTACTATCAATAGTCATAAAACATGTTAATTATGGAAATAATCAAGTTGATAAATTTAGTCCATCAATCGTATGTAATGAATCTCAACTAATATTATTTATTACATAAATAATAAACATAAATAGGGATATTCTATACCAACTGGGTATAGTTTATACTTATATACATGTTTCTAATTTGAAATAGTAATTCAAATGTAATACCATCTATGATAAACAACATTATCACAATTTACTTCCATGTACACATTTCTCAATTATCAACAAATTGATCATAAATAATTTTAGAGATCAAAAAACTCATAAATAATGTCTTATCTCACATTAAACATAAATCTTTCATTGATATCACTTATACTTTTACTGAAATGTATGGATATAATCATAGTGTTCTACCTCTCAGGTTTTTATAACTTTATTTAACAGTGAACAAATACCATAATGATAAACACACATCTCTTATTTAAAAATATATGTTATATATGTGTATGGGTATGTAAGTTACTCGTACTAATATATTTCATATATGTGTGTGTGTGTGTGTGTGTGTGTATTTGTACTTGTTGAGAACTACATATGATTTGAAAAATCATTAATAATTAATCTATTCATATAATAACATTCAAGATTAATCATAGGATTTCAATTTTTTTGTCAAACCCCTGTTCAAATTTATCTTATTTCAATTTATAAGTCATAATCCATTTTTGATGGAAAAAATACACAAAGTTTGTTTACCCTAATTTTTCATAATCTAGGTCATTTGACTTGATATACTATTCCAATATGCTCTTGATACACACTATTTGAATTCTAATGTCCTAATGACTAACATAATAAGAGCATTGGATGATTCTAATGGTGTCATGAAATCAAGATGGTTTTAATCCTTATTGGTTGTCTATAATACAAGTAAATTCAACTTATTTTCATCTTCTTTCAAGTAATTAAATAATCTAACAATTTCAACTATGTGAGTGGGTAATTCATTCCTCATTTAACCAATAGTCTCCAAACATCACCTTTAATCCCCTTAAGAACATGAACAATTTATTATTATTCCATTACTTACTCTATATATTGTTCTAACTCTTATCTTGACTACTCTATGACCTCATGAAGTTCTCATAATGCCTCTATATTTTATTGTACCTAAGATTTGAAATCATCATTATACAAAGACTACCCAAGACTCCTAGTCTTTATTTTTGACAAGTAAAACATATCGTACATTTCCTTTAAGACCAAGCCACTATTAGAGTCATATTAGAATTTCTCTTCTTGACCCTATATACTATATCGATTGATTTATTAAAAATAGAACTCACATTGGGGAGCCTAGTTATTTTTAGATAGGGTCTTTGAGAGTCTTGTAATATAGGCTCATAAGCCACTATAGAAATACTAGTTATGTGGCATCTAATTATTGTCTTTAATATAACACTCTATCAAAACATTTCTTGAATATTGCATCAATATTTATACATGCGATGGGTAGAGTAACAATGTCTAGATGATCTTATACCAGTCTAGATTTCTAAATTGACACATTGTATGAACAATATTAGTTGGATTCTTATTCTTGTATCTAGTAGAGGGATTAATATAATTACCCTTGGTAGTGGTGAAGGCATGGGCAATCCCAATTGAGTATAAGATACATGTAATTTAGTGATAGTGATGGCTTCCCTAATCTTAATAAAATGTACTCTTTTTCAAATTAGAGGGAGTAGGGGAAACTACAACTAAAGTAATAGTAGGGGAGGTAGAAGAAATTATAATAGTATAAAGAATAAGATTGATAGGAACACTTGTAATTCTATAAGCAATAGGGACTGAAGAGGCCAAAACAACATTAGGAATAATAGGATCCAATGAAATGAAAGTAATAATAGAGACAAAAGAAACCATAGGTATTGAATAAATAATAGGACTTAAGGTAGTTATAGGATTAATGTCCTCACTATATTTTTTTAACTTTATTAGTTTTTTCCCTTTTATTCCTTAAACACTCAATATTTTAGCCTTTTATAGTTCCTCATCCTCATCCTCAATCTTAGGCCCTTATTATATTGATGTCTCATAAAATGTATACATAGGGTCCTTAAGGACTCTATGCTTCTTATTATAGTAAATTATTGACTTTTTGGTGAAGGGAGAAGCCTTTTGAGTGGAAGTGGGTCTGACATACACATTTTTACTAGTTTGAATTGAGGAAACAATAGGGAGGATAGAATATTTGGAATCAAAATACTCAATGAAAATTGGTTCTTAGACTCTACGAAATTAATTTGAAGTTTCAATAATTTTATGCACTTATTTATCTAACTTTCCATTTTTCATTATAATTTGTGGCGGTTGAGATATAAATTATTATGAGGAACTTGACACCATAAGAGCATCCTCCACACCCTACTCATACTTGATGGTTATCATCATAATGGGTGGTGGTTTAGAGCGGTTATTAGGAAATATGAGAATCTAAATAATCTATAATTAATCTTACACTAAGAGGTGGGAGGCTATTATGTGCCTTTGAATATGTTATAGAGGGATTTACCTGGATAATTTTAAAAGCTCCTCTGAAAGTCCATCTGATTTTGATTTTTCCACAACATTAGCATCATATTTTTCATTCAATAATATAAAATCATGATGGTATGATTTTTGTCGGTAGGGGATGCACAAACCTTGTATTTGATTTTCAATTAGGCAACAAGGATCCAAATACCTATATGACAAAGTATCTAATATATAGTACTCCCTAATTTTACCAACTTATCAAAAAAGCTTTTTTGTATAACATAATTGGCTAATAAAAAAATAGGATTCATGAAACACTACCTTCTTATTCCTATTTATGTATTCATCAACACTCCACCACAACTAGTAAGTAATATCTTATTCAGCTAGTTTTTTGGGGATATACTCTTAGAGACACAAATGGGAAACCTTGTTCCCCATCACCATGATTAATATGCATAAATTATATATCTAATAATCTCCCCCTTAACACTAGTATTTTCCTAATGATTTATGATACACTGAACAAAGGTTCCTCATGAATTTCCTTACAAGCTTGAGGCTAAATGTTGTTAGTAATTGTAAATAAATTAATCATATATGCATAGATGTGAAGGAATCAAAATAAGTTACATATCCAATTTTAATACAATTTGGGTCTAGGATATATAGTTCTACATTGTACACATAAATGGTACCCATGACTACATACAAAAAATATGACATCATATATAAATGGATGTGCATGGGCCTCTTATCCTTATTAAATATTTTCTCCTATAGTTTAACATTAATTATCTCTCCCTAGGTGAAGGTCAGCTCTAAGGTCATCAATAAACCTAATAATGACACCCATTCTAAGTGGAGGGAATATATAATTGGGTGCCATATAATCTATTCAATAAGGCCATCTCAATTTGGATTCGCATCTAAAATTTGGTGATAAGAACTGGCTCTTTAGATTTGAGGGTGACCAATTCTATAAGAATCATCCATTTCCTTAGTGTGTTGTTAGTTATGATCATCTTATTTCATATTTCAAATCGATATCCATCAAAGGTGGCATCTATAGTAGGTATCCATAATTATCTCTAGAAAACATGCCTTTAAATGAAAATGATGATTGTCTTTTAGCTTATGTGCTGTAGGAAACTACCACTAATCACTTTCCCTATAAAGAATAAGTCCCTTAGTAGGTAGATACAGGGCATCAACTCAATCTAAGATGTTAAAATTTTTAGATATTAATATTTTAATGGTATAAATTCCACTACCAACTAATTTTATGGGGCTATCATATTCTCTTCATGTGAATGGGTGTCCACATTCTTGATCACATCCCAAAAAATTGAATAATTAGCATATTCATCACTTAAAATAGTAGAATATAAGATGTTGTGTGTGTGTGTCTATATATATATATATATATATATATGGATTATTCATCTAATATATTAATGGGAGTGATACCACCTTAAAAATTATGTATCAAAATATCCATAAAGTATATATATAATTTATGGATTTTTTTATAGATAATTTGGAAGGTGGTATCACTCCCATTAATACATTAGATGAATAATCCATTAATAGGTAGTTCAATTACATAGTTCTAGTCTTCAATTAAACTATTTACTCACTTTCTTAAAGTAATTCACATAGGAACACAGATAGGTAGCGATTTGACTTTTCTTGTGAATGAAAATTTTATTTAGCTCTTCAATAATCAATAGACATGATGTATTTTTATAATTCACTCATATATCATTGAATATAGGACTTTAATTCTATTTCATATGCCATTAATATCCAATGTTTCCAATCTTGTTTTACTCATTTAATTCAAACTTTGCAACTTTACTTTGGTGGGTATGCCATGTAGGATTTATATAAATTTAGATAAATGACATGTTGTGTCCTTGAACAAGTGTCATATTGTCACTACTTTAAAAAAAATCAATTATACCATATAGTATGCCTTTAGAATTTAGGTTTTAGGATTTGTGTTTAGACTGAGATGGCCAACTCTTCTGACACTTAGAATATGTGATCTGTGAAGGAAAAGGAGACAATAGAAAAAAATTAAGAACATAATATATGAATACCAAATCTTATGAACAAAACTTGTGCAAAACACTTTTCATGAAAATAATTTTTTAACACTTTTTCCAAAGACCAAATTATGAACATAATAAAAAAAATTCAAATTCCATATAGAATATATGAAATGTAGAATATGTGAATCCAAATTCATGACAAAATATGCAAACAAAAGTTCTAAAAACCAAATATATGACAACATAGATGCCAAAACCAACTTATCAAACAAATGTTCTGAACAAAAGATGCAATGAAATTTTTTTTTGAAGTCCATGACAAGTGAAACCAAAAGTTTTAAACGCATCCTAAAAAGTGTAAAATATGCAAATTCAAAGCAAGTTTTACAATCATGAGGACTCATAAGTATAGATATAGTAAAGTAAATGATAAATGTTATGATGAATAAAACCTATGAACATAAATTCTGAATATGTTAAAAATGAAATCCACAACCTCAAAAGTGAAAAATGTACAAAATAAAAAGTCAAAAACATGTATATACGTAAAACTCTCGAAGACAATTAATAGGTTAGTCTAAATAAGTCACACAGCAAGAGGCTAGATTATTAAATAAATTCCAATTGCACTTATATTGAAAAAACAATCATCTATATAAAGAATAAGAACATTTAAATCTTGAACTTGATGAATACACATATAAATGATAATGGAAAACCTTTCAACATATAGCCAAACCTTTAAAAGTTTTAATGGATCCATATTTGAAATAAAAAATAATGGGGTGTGTTGATTACAAAAAATGGTTACTCACAAGGGGAATACTCTTGACTATTCAATAACCTATAGTCTTTGGTTAGCAACCCCAAGTCAAACATGAATCATACCTAAAGAGAAAATTTGAAATAGAAACATGAAAGAAACTCCCAATTTCTTAAAAACAACATACTAGCCTTGCCCATACCTTGGATCTGTGTGTAATGAAGTTATTTTATTTTACCCTTAAGTTGAGTATTTTAGCAAAGACTTGGGGTATATTGTAAGTTTAATTATAGTTTATATAAGGCATATTATAATTGGGGAAACTCATTAATTATTATACTCCATATAGGAGTCCATAGCTTTGATAGAGATACCTTTGATGCCTCCTTTTATTCCCCTCATATTATTACATGATGCATGATACATTAATCTTATTCATCATGTTAGTCTTTGATTGCATTTAGATTTCATTTGGGTTTAATGATCAATATTTAGGATACATTATTATTATTATTATTCTTATTATTATTATTATTATTATTATTATTATTATTATTATTAGTTTTTTCATTTGAGTAGAATAAGGAAATCAAGAAACATTATAAGGTATTCTATGCAAAAAAAAAAAATTTACTAGAATGTCCTTGCCATCTATATTTGTATCGATGATTATTACCTTAAAATTTTATTAACATGAGAAATCTATTTGATCTGAAGAGATGAGAAAACTTTATTAATTTTTATGGATTAATTTTTAGAGACTCTAGGTTTCAGCCTTGTTGAGGATGGAAGTGTTCATGTCCTAATCCCCAAACCTAGGCTAACATGGGAATGACCCTAGGCTAAGGGTTACCTAATGTTGGGCCATACCTCTATATTTTAAGTGGATAAATCCCATAATTTGTTATTTTTAGTTCTCTTTATAAGACCTAAATATATGGGATGGAAAAGGTAGAGAAAATACATGAATTAAACCTAATCTAATGTGTGGTGATGCACCATGAATTCATCTATCCACTAATGAGCTTGCACTCTTAACACACTACCAAAAAATGCATAGAACTAAGAGATTATCTCCAATGACTTATTGACATCAATATTCCATCCAAAGTCAGTTGAATGACTAAATTGAGAGGGTGAAGATGAGAAGGCCTAGTTAAAGGCACTTGTATCTTTATCTTCATTCCCAATCTAAGTTATCCACCATACAACACACTAAACAACCTATCAAGAGATTGATCATACTTAGGTATAACTTGGACCTAAAAAGGGAATGTTATTCCAATTTTACATATCAAAAAAACATAAACACACAAATTATAAGCCATGTATAAGTTTCAATATGTTTTATTTATCATTCAAAAGGTGGACAAGTAAAAGTTTTGGTAGAGTATCCTCATACCAGCTTGAGGGACACAAATCAAGGATTAGAATCCTAAACATATATAATAATGGAATAAAAGAGAATGGTAGAATGGATTAAAATATTGGAGAAGAGGTAATAAATGTCCAAGTATACTCAAAAATATAGTTATGATAGTTACATAGCCTCCTCTAATATTTTCATGCATTAAACTTCCTTGGTGGCTCCTTGAATGAGTTATAGTCATTGGAAATTAGTTAAGGGAGGTAGAGTCAGATTGAGTTACTCTATAAAAGTCTTATCCATGCCTATAATATCCAATCATCTTCCTTTATGGAAGTTACAAGATGAATTGGGCCACCATAGTAATGTAGCAGCCCACACTCTTTTGAGGCAAATTAACAAGGTTAAGGAAACTATATTATTTATCAATTATAGGCATGAAATGCACATTAAATTCCTTTAAAGTTTCATTTCAAAAGTTAGGAACATTTTATTTTAACCATTTCATTGGTCTTTTCAATGCCAACTTGATCTTCTTTGGTGACAACATAGGCCAATTAGGCTTATTAGGCCTAATTGGCTAAGTATTTGCATCTTTCCCTCCATGAAACATAAAAAAAATATTTGAAACCTCTATATGAGTGTGATACATGCATGAGAAAATACCTAAAACCATATAATAGGTGTGGAAATGCACTAGGATATTTTAATTCCACTTTTTGAGGTTGACTAGTTCATTTTTCTTAAGCATGGTAGACTGATATTTTTGAATTACCTTTTATTTGAAATTAAAATTGAAATATTGATCATTTTATACATTTATAATTTGAATAAAGTACCACACTGAATACCTGAATGATTGGAATTATTTTTTACTACTAAATACCCTTTATTTTTATCAAACCCCTACAAAATAGCCCATTATTTAGGGTTCCATACAATGTCTATACAATCGGTTACTATATGTGGATTCCCATGTGAATTTAATTTAACTTTCATGAGTTTTTCAAATGCTCATTAGGTTTTAAGGCATCAAAATATTAACTTTTCTAAGATTGGGTCTACCTAGGGTTTTAAAGAGGTTTATGACTATCTATGTGTCTTAAGGATGTATTATATAGTATGAACATCCAAGATCAAAATAAATTACATGAGTCTCTAGGTCATAATCCTAATCAACTTACCTAAATGTATTGTAATCCCATCTAAATAATTGATAAAGATATGTGTGCTAAAAGTTTACCCTAAGAGAGTCTACAAGCTATTTATGAGTGCCTATGCTCTTAACATTCATTCATAAAAAATAGATTATAAATTACAACCAATATTCCATGTATTCTTACATAATATGGGTATCTAAAACATACCAATATATTTTTTCCTAAAGGCTTATGTGGTGAGTGCTTGAAGTTGGAACTTAAGCTACTTGTGTGTAGGATTAAATGCTTCAAGTAAGGTTCTAGAAGTTTAATGATATTTATTCACTCTTTTACACTTATAATCTCCTATATAATTTCAATAACATCCTCACATCCTCCTAATTTAAATTACAACCTACTATATATCTTTGGAAGAGCTTTGATGTGATTCTAGGATCTATAATTTGGCCTTAAGCCTACTTGTCTGACTTGTGATCAATGGTATTTGAATATGGATCAGTATTTTAAGTCCCTATAAGATATTTTAGGATCATTAATAGCTTATATTATTTATTTAAAACCTTATATTGGCTCTAAACCATCTTTTATATCTCCCAAATTCTAACTATGCTTGTTTATTTATTTAAATTCTTACCTAGACATGTCTTGGTTTGAGACAAAATAGTGTGTATACCCATTATTTTTATAACCAAGACAATAGTATTATTACATTTTAAAACTCAAAAGGATACTCTAAATTAATTTTCAACACTTATATATGCCCATAAGGCCCTCAAATATCCATTTCCCCCTCAAACTAGTCATTTACTACCTATAGACTGTGTTGGCATGGATTTTTGTGTTTGAAGTCATTATAGATGGACCAATCGCCATTATATTTCTATCATTTTTGTGACCTTGATCCTTATCCATCACTATTTTTAAATTTAGGAAGTGATTAGCCTTTCTAATCTCTAAACTTAACTATGGAGGGTTTGAAAGTTGAGGATTTAAACTAGCCCTAAGAGGGTTCCAAACATTCTCTCTAAGGGATCCTTAAGTTGAAACATATAAAATGGATTTGGGAATATTATTTCATCCATTTATATATAATCATCTTTATTTCACCCTTTGTCTATAAATTTTTTTATGTACCTAATGGACATTAATACCCTCTTAGGGCTATTTGATTAAACTATGTTAGAGAACCCTTCACTTACTCTTATGATTATTGAAACATGACTTAGAATGGGCCTTAAGTGATTTATGTATCTAAATCAAGGTTCCTATGATCAAGGTTCAACATGAATAAAATTTATTCATCTAAACCATTTAAATATTCATGTACCTCTCTTATTAGATCTACCTCATAAGGATAACCTATAGGTGTCCTTTTGCCTTCTTGGCTGAGTGAGGGAGGTTATCTCCTTGATGGTATTATCTTGTCTCTTTTTATAAACCTAACTTAAAGGAGGTTCTATGTTTTCAACTCCCCCTTTCATTTTCTTAACAATAAGCTCCATTTTGAAGATGAACTCTATCATACCCTTAAGTTGATGATTGTAGGTTACCTTTGTGCTTCTATATGTGTTTATTATATTATGTTAAGCATTATTTAGGGTATAAAGGTTTTAAAATTTCACATTTTGGGTTTATTGGAACTAAAAACATCATATATTTCAAAAATACATCTCATAATATTATAATATATAGCTTTTACTCAACCTCCTTCATATGCCAAGCCTAGTTGATTTTAGGTGCCTATAGGTGTGTATAGAAAAGGATCCTTGAGACATGAAGTGTCATTATTGTATCTAAATTTACATTTAACATAATTGAGGATGCATTAAACTTATAACCACCCATAAATCATTGTCAACAAGGACATTTGACATAACTAGCCTATGGCACAAATTTAATGGTAGGAAAAATATAGTTGAAGGTGCTTGTGGATTGAGTCTCAGACTTAGAATAGGTCCATATAAACTTTATCCTTGTATTATTTATTGTGTATTTTATCTTTTAAACCTTACCTCAAGTACATGGTGACTTTAAAATATATACTCTATAACATTTCTCATCTACCCTTGACTGTTGACTATAGGTTTTACTTTGTGTGTTTTTGTAGGTGTCTATCATGTTATATTAAGCTTAATTAGAGAGTCAAGGTTCTCATATTTGTATTTTTTAGTATTATTGAGTATAGTTTTTATTTTTATTCCATAAAATAGACCCCATAATCTTATAAAATAAAACCTTCTATTCAACTTCTTCTTTTGTCAACCTAAGCCAATAGAGGTGGTTATAGGTGTTTATTAGGTTTGTGATGTAGGTGGTGACCTAATGAAAATGAGTTAATGATCCATTCCACTTATCCCAAAATTTATTTGAGAATTTTTATCATACAAATGTAGAAATTTCAATATATTTTAAATCTTAAATCCAAGACCTTGTCTATTCTTTCAAAATCAATCATCAAGGAGTATAGCCCTGTTATGCAAACATAGGTTGTCCACATGTGACAATTGGGGAAAATATGCCTTGGACCATTTATGATGATAATTAAATTTTAAATACTTATAATTTTTCCTCCCTCTCTTACTTCCACTTAAATTTCCTTCATCATGATCTTATGACACTCTACTACAATAGTGACCAAATGGTGGACTATCGGTGTGTTTTGTCATCTTTAACATGGTGTAGGATAAAATGAGACCATATATTACCCTTATAATGAATTTTATATCTCTCATAATAAATTTTCTACTTAGGATAAACTTTGATTCATTTCATACCCTCTAACTTCTAAAAACATTCAAGATATTCCCAGTGTATAGACTAAAATAGTCCCCATGTACCTCCTACGATATTACCATTCAGAACATCTATGGAGGTAATGTATCATGGTTGATTATTTTTAATTTATAACCAATTAATATATATTTTTTCTATAATTATCTTTATAATGGTATACTTAGTCACTAATTATAATGTCCTTTTCAAACTCTATTATAGTAGCCTTAAAAGGCTACCTATAGGTATGATTTGCCTCTTGATTAGGTTGATGTAAAAAAGATTCATTAATTTGTGGTTTCAAACCTTATGTGGGTTTTCAATGGAGTATGAAGGATTAATATAATGTTATAAACCTAGGGAGTGTGTATGGATGAAGGAAGGATGTAAATGAGTGACAAAGAGATGAGAAACATGAGAGGGTAAAAATAGGGATAAAAATGGTATCAAGATAGTGATAGAGAGTGAAATTATAGTGGTATGGATTGTGACATGAAATGGAGGGTATTTCTATTCCTAAGACCATATACATGATCATTATATGAACTTATACCATACTTAAGACAACATGAATATTTTGAGGGTATAACACAACATACAGAGCCTCAATATGAAACTTTAAAAACTCTATGAAACCTTAAATTTCATTAGGAAACCTTAAACAAAAGAAGGATTGAGTTTTTTTAGAGTTTAATAAGATGGTTTTAGGCCTCTTAATTCTATCAAGGAGATGGAAAATCCTATTTTAAATAATATGAAGATTTCATGTCATAAATATAAACTTCCTTATAATGCTCTCAAGCAGCTTTTGAAGTTCTTCAGGTGTCATTAATAGTCATACACATAGTCTTTTACATAGTGGGCTTCAAACATGCATGAGTACCTTCTAATTAAGTCACTTTGGGATGATAATATTTTATTAGTAATTCAATCTGAGAAATAAAATGTTGGAACCATCAAGACACTTCTAAAATTCGTTAAACCAATGAGGGCAATTATTGATGAGGTGCTTCAAACTTGTCCAACATAGTCAATTTTATTATAATTTGTACATAGTAATAATTAGGTAGATTTTTAAAATATATGGGATCATAAATGTGATACAAACATGTAAATTTCCATGGGAGGCTCCTAAAATACCTAAGATAACAACATAAGTAATCGGATTGAGAAAACTAGATAAAAGTTCATGAAAACTAACTAGCTAAATTTAGCATGTCCAAATGTGAGAGGCATAAAAATTAATTAAATTATTAAGGAAGGTTCATAATTCTAGGGATACCAATATTTATAAAATTTCCAATTATAGGAATCTGGTCGAGACTACTTCTCATGTCCAAGTGTTGGGACATCCATTCTCTCTCCTCTATATAGTATAAGCAAAAACTTGAGTGGGTGTCCAAGATTACAAAGAAGGTGAATGAGTTGTAGGACTGATTTTGGGCTTGAATAATATCCATTTTCCATTAAACTATACACAAACATCATACATTATCTCAACTTCAACCTCTAATCATTTGCTATATGGTACAATTCATACATTCTATAGATCTATAAAAAAGCCTTAAAAAGAGTGTTTTATCCACCATTTTCTCCTCGTTTAGAATTTTCAATTCAAAAATATGATAAAATAAGGGTCATTATGAATTTAAAATCCTCTTTCAAGTAGGATAAACATAGGAAGGAAGTGTAAGAGCCATAAAGTGGCACATGGGACCCACTTGGCTTGGTTAAATGGGTATAGGTGGTATATAAAAGGACCTTAAATGGCATGAAATGCATGTGAAAGGAGTTTGGCATGGATTGAATATATTTTAATCCCCTTTAAATGTAATTAATCAATATATTCCCCTTTCCTAAGGTTCAACAAGGTGATATAAACTCATAAGGTGGTTTGAGGGGTTATGAAGGGGTCTAATGGACTTTAGGTGAATACATCTCGTGAAATGACTTAAAATACATCATGGTCCTCATATAATAACCTCCAATACATTTTTGAAACACATTAATATTAATAAACATAATGTGATCCTCAAACATGGTTAAGCACTCATTAGACTCCATGATCCTTTGCCAATGATATCTCTCATCCTAAGACACCATGACACTTATTATATCACTCAAGGATGTTAAAACACTCATGACACCATGGATCAATAGTTAAACCATGACCATAATGATTCCATTAATAATGAATCTAAGACTCTTATTAGGACAAAGAATACATGACCATGTTAGGAGACACCAAAAACAAGCTAGAACAATGATCACCAAAAGTTTTGAATATAGGGGGTTGACATTTAGCCTGTGAGGCCAAAATGCCAATAGTAATAAGAGAAACTTTTACTTACTTGATAGAAGTATTCAAATATGATATAATCACGGTTAATTTTTTATTTCATACCTATATTCTAAATATATTAGGAACAAGAGTGTAAAACCTACAAACATAGCCAATTTATGTGTTCCATTTTATGGCTTTCCCACAATTGTTCTTTTGGAACCTCTCTTTTGGATTCAACATTCATAATATTAAGAAAGGATGAAAATACTCATTAATTGTATATTATCTTAGTGATAATAGGAGAGATAAATATTATTTCCATAAAAAATAGAGGTGTCTATTCTATAAATTAGGGAATTAAGCTAAAGGAAAAAAAAATTGAAAATAGGAAAGGCTAATATAGAAAGCATAAAACTACTCCAGAGAAAGCAAATGATAGAAAACAAGAAACCTAATTATGGAAGTATTAATTCTAACCTAATATTATCTATACCCCAATACTTATGGTCATTTAGGTACATATCTAAATGGTATAGCCATGAAGTAGTGCTTTAAAAAACTACCCATTAATTGGATATGTCAGTCCATTACCTTGGAGGTCACTTAAACAAAAATCATTATTACCAAAGATGTATGATATTTGGTAAGGTTCAGTCCATAAGGGTGTAAAATTGTCACGATGTCCTTTTCGCATCGACTTTATCCCATAGAAGCACCATATTAGATATTCTACATGCTTTAAACTTTTATCTTTTGTCAAACCACCTTTAAACCAATCCATGATGTTTAATGAAATTAAGGCTTGTTTCTTTGATATTAAGCAAGGAAATATAATAGGATAATGGGTCTTGGACATTCTTTTTATATTAGACATCGTATGTAGGATATATATCTACTTCATATTCTATGTCATCTCCATAGGGATCTTGAGCAAAAGGGTCACTTGAGAAAATGTTTTCATTTTCAGCATTATATATGGTCCCACTACATGTATAATGAGGAATGGTATAAGTAAAAGTAAATGTCTCTAAAAAAACTAGTCTATTGTATTAAATATCTAAAAATTGCTCTTCGATATTATCTATCTCTTGTCATAAATGTCTCAAAACATGGCCTAAAATGGAAAATTGGTCTATTGTTGCAAATGGTTAAAACTTGATGTCAAACTTGAAACAAATTTGGTCTTGGTCTAAAATATTTATAGAAAACACACGTAGTTATATGAAAGAGGTCTAAAAGTGAAATGTGAATGTATTCTTGGCTAACATCTTAAAGTAAGTCTAAGGTAAATTTCAAATGTAAATGTGAAACTAGTCTATGATAAATTTCTTGATGTTCGTATAAATTAAACCACATTTGGTCTATGAGGAAGAAATTATAATAATTCTAGGTATTTATTAAATGTCACAAATCTATTATCAAAATCAAACTTAATCTAAGGCATAAAAATTGAAATTAAACTAAATCTAAGGTTATCAGTCTAAATTAAAGAATGCACTTGGTTTGGGTAAACTTGGAAAAATTGGTCTAAAGTAAACTTATTCTAAAAAGATCTTAGAATTGTAAAAATAAAAGTCTAAAGTTGTTTTAAGTAAACTAATATAAAGCCAACCAAGTATCAAAAACTAACTAAAAAAATTGAAATATTCAAGCCCAAGTGATAGATAATACTCAAATATACACTAAATGTGCTTAGTTATATACTTGGAAGAAGGGGTTTTTATTTGGTTTGATAACATAAAACTAGACACAAGGTTGAAAGGTCTACGTAAATGATGTAACCATGTTAGATTTGAAAATTGGTTTCACACTTATTGGATGTTTTTAACTTGGTTTAAAGTAAATACAAAACTTTTAGGTGAAAATGGTCAATGTAATAATGCTACTTGGAAGAAAAAGGCACAAGTGGTGTAGGTCTCATTTAGACAATGTAAATGGTCTAGAACAATTTCAACAACATAACACTTCTTTGTGTAAAGTGTTGTGTCTAACATGTGTTTGTTTTATTTTTTTAGTTTGGATAATTAGTTTTGGACTCAAACAAAAACTATTAAAAATAAGTAGCCCTAAATTCATTCTTCTACATTAAAATTGATATGAGGCATGTTGCCAATGTTTTCACTGATATACCAATATTGAAAGGAATTAATTATTAATCTAAAAATAAAATAGTGCATATAGGTAGAGTTCTTAGGACCTATTTTTATCTCTCAAGAATTGGTATGTGGAAAGGAACTTAGAATGTTGAAAAAACTGATCATTTGGCATGATGTTTTGTGGTAAGTGGGATGAACTATTCTAAATTTTTGATTTGGCTTTTCTAAATGGTCCAAAAGTGCCTATAAATACTTGGGCACTAAATTCAACTTAATTTGATGCAAAACATCTAGTTTTTTAATAAAAAGGTCATATTATTTGCATAATGACTTCAACCATGTATTTATTAAATAGGTATGATTTGTAGACCACTACATGGCCTAATACTCTATTGGACTTCTTAGGTTAACCGCTCAACCAATAACCAATCCATTATGATGTCTAATTCATATACCCCACTGGAGTATTTGGTTGGGATAGTGATGGGAGATGAAAATCCAAGTTAAATTCATCCTAAAAAACCCATGAGGAGGTGATAAATGCCTCCTCACAAGCTAATGTAAAAAATATATACAAATGTAAGAATTAGGTCATTTATGAGTCACCAAAGTCCCTAAGGACAAGGGGAGAGCATACACAAATTTTCTTTGGGTTTTTGACTAAAAAAATTCAAAAAAATCATATTTGGTCACCAAGTTCCCTAAAGGGGACAAGTGAAGAGCATATGCACAAGGTTTTATGAAAATAAAACTAAGTGCTAAATAAAGAACAAAAATAAAATTACTCTTAAGATATCTAAATATAATGTGTTTGTTTATTTTAAATAAAATATCTAAATAAGAATTAAATTTGTCCCTTTATTGTAAAATTTGAAATGAAAAAAGAAATTTTCTTACAAAAGTGTTTTAGGCACCAAATAAAAATGAAATGGTTTTGTTAGCATGTGAAACCTCTTCTTATTTGTTCGTTTCCTACACAAACTATTAGAGTACTAGTTTGTGCTTTTCTAAATTAATTTAATAATATTTAAAAAAAAATTAAATGTATTAGGATTTTGGTCTCAGGGAAAAGTTATCATTTATCAAACATGTTGAAGTCATTGATTTCCCTATAACATAGAATAAAAATCCTTGCAAAGTTGTCGATTAGTAGGTGCAAAGTCACCAATTATAATTATCAAAGTCATATTTTTATTTAAAAATTAGTAAAGTTACCAAATTCAAAATACACTATTACCCCCTAAATGGGAGGGAAGAAGACTGCTACAAGAATTTTGAATGTAAGTGATGGGTGGGAAGAAAGTGAGCTATAACCTAAAGAACCCATTCAGTTTGTGATAGTCCTAGTGGAGGCTCCTATTTCATTGGTTATCACAAATTATCCTTATGTACACATGTTAGGAATGAGTTAGGGTCACCAGTCATAGGATTTGAATTTACCAAAGGAAAAAGACTTACTTTGTGGGTTGTTTAGTTGTCAGTGAGCATCCCCTTTTTAAACCCTCATAATATTCTTTTCCAGTTCCTTTATGTGATACAAATGATGTATGTCTTAAGATCCTAAATATTATCATAGATAACATTGACTTTCCCTTGTCAAACTCTATTTTAGCTAAATTCAATGAATTTAGGAAAAATATAGACTCTTTTTGTAAGTGAGCAAACCTTAAATGGTGAGCCAAGCATCAAATCAAAATTATTTCTATGCCCATAATTTATTTCTTCTCAACTTCACCCATTCCAAAAACTATATAAGGATCCTAATTGGATGTCCTTGGTTTAAGGGGAAATTTATGGTTAGCCTCTGAAAGTGGAAGGTAGGTCTTAATCTCATTCATGCCATCATGGAAGATATTCTTGTCTAGGTTATATTTCTAGATATACCTTTGGAATTTTGGCCACCAAGGGTTATTTTGGAAATTGTAGGAGCCCTTAGCCAATAATTTATATTAACCCTATGACCAGATCTAGATGTGGACTCCTTTCTTGTCAAGTTTGTGTGTTCATTGTAGCTGATAAACCTATGATTCATTCCATCAAGCTTAAATACAAATATGGGGTCTAGAATTAAAGAATTAAATTGTAAATGGATTTAGGAATCTACAAAACCTATGATGTCCTGATCCACTCATCCAAAAACTACCCTCTAAGTAAGAAGCCTTTTGTGTCTATCTCCCTCCTAGGTTAAAAAAACCTCTACCCCCTCTATATGTAACCCCACCTCCCCTATTAAATGCCCCTCATTTTCCCTCCTAAACTACCTTTGGCTCCTCTCATTTTGGGAAAAAAGTTCTTAGATGTTTCTCCTCCTAGACCCTTATTAGCTCTAAAAATCCTTAGCCCCCTCGAGTCATTTTAGCTTCAAAATATGCTATAGTTCCTATAAATATTCCTTAGATTATAAAAACTAATTCCTCACTGGGGGATAAATTAGTTGAATTAGATTTTGTGTCTCATGTTGCTCGTTCTTCATTACTTAAGGACCCATAGAGAAAACACTTTTCAAATTCAACATACACCATTGCTTGTGAATCTTTATTACTTGAAAAATATCTGGTTCTATAAGCAATTGAAACTCCTTAGGTCCTTTCAACTCTAATAAAATTCCTAAGGAGCCCTAAGCCATTATCCCTTGCCAAAGGCCAATGTTGTTATGCAAATAAAGGGGAAAGATTCAGTATTTACAAGGATTCACCTAAGGAAAAATTAAAGTTAGTCCAATAAAAAAGAGGTAGGAAAAAAGTGGATGTCAAAGAAGAATAGAAATTTTTAGGTAATGCAATTAATCAAATCTCCAAAAAAGAAGAAATAGATAGGTAGGTAGTAGAGGGTATGAAGATGACCCTTATCCATTTCCTAAATAACAATAAATGAAGATCCTATCCCATAACATAAGGGGGATAAATAACCTTGAGAAAGAGAGGTTGGTGAGAAATTTAGTCATCCATCACAAACCTAATATTTTACTTATTCAAGAAACTAAAATATTTGTGGAAACTTTTTTGAAGAATAAATAGAATATTTGGGATAAATATTTATGAAGTAAAAATATATATAGAGGTGCCTCAGGAGGTTTTGCAGTGTTTTAGGACACCTAAGTTTTGTATGTAAATCCTCTCTTAGAAACTCATTCACACATCATAGTTTTTCTTCAAAAAATTCAAACCGAAAGAAACTGGGTCCTCACTAATGTGTATGATCCAAAATCCAAGAACAACAAGATAAAATTATGGAAGGACTTGATAGACATTATAAATTATTTTAAAGACCATAATTAGATGATGGTAGGATATTTCAATTCTTCATTGATTCTAGGGGAAAGAAAGGGGGAATTTGTTCCCTTAATAATAACATGTTTGGGTTTAGTTAGTTTATTGATGACATAGGATTAATTGATGTTGACTTAAATGGTAACCCTTTCATGTGGTCTAAAATTATATTGTTTGATAATCTAATTCAAGTTAGACTCAATAGGTTTTTAAAATCTTTACATTAGAACTTGCATTCTACTAGTTCACTTTCTTCTCTACCCAAGATTGGTTTTGACCACAATCCATTGGTGTTTCAAAGCAAAAAGATGTCTAAATAAAAAAATATCCCTTTTAGATTTGAAAAATTGTGGCTTTCCAATCAGACCCTAAAGGTCTCTATTAAGGAATGGTGCAAATTCTTGGTCCATGTATATGCTACATATATCCTAGCCATGAATATTACATATGTCAAGCATAAACTTAAGATTTGAAACAAGGAATTTTTTTTGAACATATTACTTCAAAAATGATTTATTTATGAGAAACTTAGTGGAATAGATATGGAAATAAACACTTCTAAGATATCCCCCTCCCTGCACTCTAAAGAAAAGGAACTCTTAAGTCTTTAGGATAATCTAAAAGCTAAGGAAGAAATTTAATGGTAAAAATAATTGAGGAAGACTTGACTCAAAGAGGGAGATAAAAATACTAAGTAATTCCATACTTCCACATCTAGGAAATGAAAACATGTGTTCATCATAGAAATCAAAGTAGAGGATCGAAACTAGCATAAAAAGGAAAAAGACATTGAGATTAAAATGGTTAATTTATACAAAAATCTATTGAATTTTGTCCCTTCTTAGTTTCTCAGTTAGAATAATATGTGTTAAATATCATACAAGGAATCATATCTCAAGAAGATAATGACACCATCCTCTTTCCCCCCTTAGATAATGAAATAAGATCCATTGTTTTTTCTTTGCAATGGGATAACAATTCGACCTAGATGGTTTTCCATCATTTTTTTAGGTTTTCTAGGACATCATTAAAAATATAGTCTATTTGGTAGTTTCTAAATTATTTAAATCCAAAACTATGCTACAATACTTTGATAATACTTTCCTTATTGTCATCCCTAATAAATAGGGCGCTATTCGATTGATAGACTTTAGACCCATCAACCTAGGTTGTACTTTCTACAAAATCTACACAAAAGGACTATATTTAAGAATACAAATGTTACTTAACAAATTAATTGTGAAATAAAAATGATACTTTATTTTTTGCAAACAAATATCAGATGGAATCATTATTTCTAATGAAACCATTCACTTAGTGGTAAATTATTCCTATCAAGGAATGTTTGTCAATATGGATATTAATAAGGCTTATGATCGAGTCTCCTGGTAGTTTTTCAATAAAATCCTACTCAAATTTGGTCTTAATTAGACTGTTAAAAACCTAATTTCCTATTGCATATCAACTCCCATGTTATCGATGATCATCAATGAATATCCCAAAGGTTTTTCCCCAAAATACATAGGTCTCAGATAAGGAGATCCCCTTTCCCTATACTTATTCATCATAATGGTTGAAATGCTCAGTAGGATTATTAAAAATTATAAATCATCAAAGGAAACATAGTGGCTCCGAACACCAGAATAAGATCCTAGAGCATTTTTCCCAATAGGTAGAGGTCTTAGATAAGGAGATTACCTTTCACTGTACTTATTCATCATAATGGTTGAAACCCTTAGTAGGATTATCGGCAAGTCCAAATCATCTGAAATCATCAAAGGAATAAAAGTGGCTCCAAACACCAAACATGTCAGCCAAAACAATTCATAAATGATACTTTTATGATGGGAGAATCTTTAGTTTTTGAAGCCAAGTATTTTAGAAAAATTCTTGAAATCTATGAGATTGTTTCTAGTTAGAGTGTTAATTTTCTCAAAAGCTCTCTTTTTTCATCAATACCCTAATTGTCTTACAATATAATATATCTGAGTTTCTTGGTTGTGTTATTAATAATCTCCCATCTTCCTACCTTAGTATTCCATTTTTTTATGGCCCTATAAAAATATATTTTTGTAATCCCCTCTTAGATAGGATTCAAAGGAAATTATCTAGGTGGAAAGGGAACTTATTATCTCAGGTTGGAAATTTACAACTTAAGAGTTCTTTTTAGATTATTTTAGTTTATTTCATGTCCTTATTTGTCCTTCCCAAAAAATTGATTGATCAGATTGAACAAATCTAGAATAACTTTCTTTAGAGGTGAACAAAGGACAAATTCATATTCCCACTTATCTCTTGGAACAAAGCTTATATCCCTATCTTTAAAGGATGAATAGGGATTTGAAGGGTGAGATTCATGAGCCAATATTTCCTATCAAGTAAAGTTTTAAGGGTGATAAAGGAAGAAAACCAATGGACTAGGATCATCAAGGTTAAATACCTAAATTTTGGGGAGGTCTCTTGTTTCTTGGTAGAATATGTCCTTGGCAATGGTTCAACATTATGGAAAGAACTAAGAGCTATAAAGAACATCCTTAGAAAAATAATTAAAAGGAATATTAGAAAAGGTAACAAATTGGATATTTGGTAGTAATCCTAGATCCAAACCCATATAGCCTCCATAATTCAAGTCATGGAGCTAGGAATACATTATTAATAGACCAATGATCACAAGGTGTGTGATTACTGGGAGGACATTGAAGGTAGGAAAAGATGGAAATTTTTCCACAATGATGATTTGAGTTAGCACCAAGATCTTTTTTTATAAAATTTAAATTTGACTCTCTATAATATTCACATTAGTATATTTCCAAAATAAGATGCTCTCATTTGAAAAGAGGATCCTAGTGGGCTATAAATAGTTAAATCTATCTATCTTTCTTTATTGGATTAGGTGGAATTTGATTAAAACTAGAATGATATCTAGATAAAAAGTCTCATTCCAAAGATTAATGTATTTTTTGGTTGGGTACTTAAAACAAAATTCTTACAGTGGATAACCTTATAAGGAGGGGATTCCCTATCCCAAATAGATGTGTGCTTTGTAAACAAGAGAATGAATCCATAGAACACATTTTCCTTTCATGTTCATTTACCTCCATAATCTCTCAATCTTTCTTTAGCCTCTCCAATTAATCATGGGTAACTCATAGTAATATCAAGTATCTAATCACCCAATGTAGGCCACCTTGGGATTACCCAACACTAAAATTTTGGTGGAACTTGGTTTTACCCCATTTTTTTGGGGCATCTAGATCTCAAGAAATTTGATTATATTTGATAACCACAAGCCAAACCATTTTTATAACTTCAAGAGAATCATGGCCTTTGTAAAATAAAATTGGTTATCTTTTGCTTCCTCCTTTGACAAGTCTTATTCCCCATATCTCTCCCAAATTCTCAATCAACTTAACCTTGACATTTTTCGTAAATCCCAAAATTAGTTTGTTGATAGATCTAAGCTTAAGTGGACTCATCCTCCTCCTAAATGGTTCAAATTAAATTTTGATGGGGATACTAAATAAAATATATGTCTATCAAGAGTGGGAAGAGTCATAATAGATTCCCATGGGAACCTCAAGGTATCCTATGTGGGACCTCTTAGGATCCAAAATAATAAAATTTTAGAAGCAAAAGCTAGTTTATTGGGTATTGATCTTGCAGTGAAACTAGGCACAACATATCTCCAGATTGAGGGAGATTCCATGAATATCAAAAACTACTTAAAAGGCATAACTCAATATTTTTTAAACATTTTTAGGATTATCAATGACGCAAAAAAACCTGATTTTCTACTTTAAATGGGTGTCAATTGATCATGTGTATAGAGAGTGAAATAGAAGTGTTGATAAAATGGATAATATCAAGTTTCTTAGTATCTCCTTTACAAGTTGTCAAGGTGATGTATTCCTTGATGACATCACTCTTATTATCAAAATTGAAAAAAAACATCCCATAGAATGAAATGATGTGTTTTTTTATGACTATTCACACCTAGCTTAAGAGAAAAGATGCTAATACATGCAAGGACATAATAATTCATTCACTTTTAAAGGATTTTCATACATAGATTAATTTGTAACTTCATAGTAATAATTTATTTGGCTCTAATTTCAATACTCCCTCCATTCTCATATCTAAGGGCTCAGCCTATGAATCTTGTAGAAGAAGTTTGTAGAAAAGTAAAATGGGATGTGATTTTGATTATTTCAAACCCATCTCCTATAAGTATTTTAAGGAGGAGGAGTATGTTTGGAATAATATGGTAAGAGGGCGTATAGATACATATATGGAGTGGTTGGTCAAGCATGACACCACATTGTCTAAGTATTTCACCCATGGATTGAAGGATAAAGAGGCCTACATGAATGGTTAAAGGATTTTGATTATATAAGAGATTATAGGGTAGATCATGAGGATGCATTTCTCTTGGGTTAAATCATTTGAGGATAACAAATTAAGGATGAACTTGTTAATATTTTCTATAGTAAAGAGAAGAATAAGATGAAGGTGGTTTCTCTGAAAGGGTTTATGAGGGTAGGCATACCAAGAAAGTGGCTAGATGTATGCTTGTAGATCATGCACTATATCACACTAGAAGGAAAAAATATGGTAATATTTTCACATCATTTGATTTTACTCAATAACTTTAAGGGTCACATTATTAGTCTCCCTTTTTTATGAAATCTTTGGAAGCCATGATTTTGAATTACAAGAATAATCACTTATGAATCTTATCCACCAAGGTTTGATTCTATTTCTGGTTAATAAGGGTGAACCCATGTGGTTAAATATTATGTTGGAACCAATTAATATCAGTAGTGAATAAGAATATTCAACTAGGAAAGAAGATTTCTTCACAGATTCTGAGTTTGATAAAGTTGAGAATGATCAAAATGTTGGTGCTAGAGAAGAGTTTAAGTAGGATGAACTAAAGCTAAGAGGAAAGTACATAGGGTTTCATGAATTAATGACACAAATTACTATTAGGGGTTGAATTTTCATAAATTCTAAGATCATGGATGTCGTTGAGTAGTCCCTTGATAAGTTACATAAGAAGGTGTCTATTAAAAAAAATTGTGTAATGAAATTGTAGATGAACTCAAAAATATTAAAGGGTTATTATTTCAAGGAACTTATGATATGAGTTTCAAAAATAAATACATAGGAATATATGAGCTCACTCTTTATGGAAATAAAACCACTCATAGAGATAGAGCAAAGGAAAATAGTAAGGAATAAGAACAGGTGAGGGAGGAATCCAGGCTCGTGGGTTCCAATTACAATAGGTATGTTGAGGAGAAAGAATAGGTAGTTGGGTATAAAACCAAAGGAAATATTAAAAAAGTGGATAGTACTGAGACCAATAAATTTATCTATTATCCCAAGTCTGACTAGCTGGCCTCATTTGTTTCTCTTTTGATTGGCATGGAGTTTTGGTTGAATTTTAGTGTCTTTTAGGCTAAAGGTACTTTATCCTTTTAGGTTCTTGGATTTATCCTTTTTTTTGTTGTATCATGCTTATCTTCCACTTTATTTTTTAAGGTTATGTGACTTTTTCAACCCATTTATTAACCCATATAATAGAAAACAATAAATTGTTAGCTAACAAAGTCATCATTTTTTTAGGTCAAAGTCATTGTTTCTATTGAAATCACTAATATGTAATAGAGAAATTTATGATATCATTTAAAAACACAATGACATGTATATTTCAAAAAATATCGAAGTCATCAATTTCTCTAGTCAAAGTTTCCTATTAGTAGAAAACAAATAACACAAGACTTTATAGGAAAAAATATCAAACTAAGGCCTAATTTTAGTTTTATTAGATCCAAGGAGGTATAAAAAAATATATTATGATGAGTTTGGGGTGAATGGTCCAACTAGGCATGCCATTATGTATGGAATAGGAATCAAAGGGAAGAAATATTTGTCTCTTATTATTCAAATCACACATCTAATAAAAAGATAATGACCAAACATTAATTAGCCTAGATACTAGTGGAAGCTTGATGATAAAAAAACCAAATAAAACACAACTAAAAGGATAAAAGACACTTTCACCTTCTTTGTAGCTCAAATTTTATTGTACAATGGTAGTTGTATTTATCACCTTGTGTGAAAATTGGAATCATTTTTAATGATCCTACTATGTGGGCAATACGTCCCCTTTATCCACTATTGATTTGGATTTAGATGCCTTGGTCTATGAATTTTATTTTAATCAATTTTCCATTATAACACTACATAAAGAAGATTATTTCAAGTGAGTATGAGGCCTTATATTTATAAGCTTCAGAATAACCCCAACCTAGGTCTAGTTATGTCTAGGCTAAGCATGGGTAAACCTTGGGAGGATATATGCAATAAATATTGTCCTTATGCATTTATAGAGGCATGGATCAACATTTCTCATTTGTAAGGAATTCATTTTTATATTTTATAATTCTTAACATTGGGGATGATGATCTCACCATGAGAAATGTTAAGAATTATAAAATATAAAATAAATTCCTTATAAATGAGAAATGGTGATCCATGCCTCTATAGATGCATAAGGAAAATATTTGTTAGGGATGATGATGTCACCATGACCTCATTTACGATTGATATTTATTGATTTTTAATTTTTGGAGATTATATTATCACTAATTCAACATGGAATATTTAAGTAAGAATTTAATTTGATTTTCTTGCCTAATTAAATTTACTTATAATTTTGGTCATTTTAATAATTTGATCAAATAACCCACTTAATTGGCCAAAACATATCAGTTTGCTAGAGTAAAACCTAACTAGGGATGAATACATGGGAGGTTGTCATTGCTTATAGGGTAATAACCTAAATAGGGATGATTTCAAATACTTATGGGCAATTAAATCTAATGTGTGGATTAATTTGGGATGTTTAATGCTTCTTAGGATTGATTTACATAGTTTGGTAGAAAATAATCTAAAGTCTATTTAAGATATGAGTGTGGCCAGAAAAAGAGTGTTTATAGTGGGAAACTGAAGGTACCTCATGAAAGCATCCCTTAAAATACAAGATATGATTGTATTGTGATTATTTGGTGTAGGAAACTACATTCAATCACCTTCCTTTCAAATAATAATTCCCTTTATAGGTCTATATAGGGAATCACCTCAAGCTTAACTACTACAAAATGTAGTTGTTGACACTTTAATGGAAGCAATTATACTACCAACTAATTTTGTGTGGATGTAAAATTTTATTCACATGAATGGGTGTCCGTATTCTTGATCACATCCCAAAGAGTTGAATAATTAACATATTCATAGTTAAACACAATAGAATCAGATATGTTGTCTATATATTCTATGGAATCTTTTATAGGTAATTTAGAAGGTGGAATCACTCCTCTGAATACCGTAAATGAAGACACCATGGGTACCTAGTTCAATTACATATTTATAGTCTTAATTTAACTATTTTCTCACCTTTTAGAAGTAATTCATGCAAGAACATAGATAAATAGGTCTTTAAATTCACATGTGAATGTAAATGCACTTGAGGTCTTCAATAATAAATAGGTATGATGTCTTTTTTAAAATTTCACTCATATCATTAGGCATAGGACTTTAATTACATTTTCTATAACATTAATTTCCAATGTATCCAAGCTTATTTTACTTGTTTAATTCAAAGTTTTCCACTTCTTTGATAGGTAATTTAGAAGGTGGAATCACTCCATTAAATACCATAGATGAAGACACCATTGCTACCTAGTTTAATTACATATTTCTACTCTTAAATTTAACTATTTTCTCACTTTCTAGAAGTAATTCATGTAAAAACATAGATAGATAGGTCTTTAAATTCACTTGTGAATGTAAATTCACTTGAGTTCTTCAATAATAAATAGGTATGATGTCTTTTTAAAATTTCATTCATATCATTAGGCATAGAACTTTAATTCCTTTTTGTGTGCCATTAATGTCCAATGTCTCCAAGATTATTTTACTTGTTTAATTCAAACTTTTCCACTTTAATTTATAAGGTATCCCACATAGTCTTTATATATGTTTAGATAAATGCCACATTGTAGCCTTGGACAAGTGTCACACTGTCTCTACTTTCACTAAAAATTAATTATGCCACATAGTATGCCTTTGGAAGTTGAGTGTCAATATTTGTGTTGAGATTGTGTTAGCCAGTTCTTATGATGATTTGAATATGCAAAATGCAAAGGAAAAGGATGCAATGGACAATTTTTCTGAATAAAATATCAAAATACTAAATATTTTGAACACTTTTTTTGAAAACTATATTCTAAACACAACTTATGAAACATAAATTATAAATAAAATTTATGAAATGTATAATATGTGAAGCCAAATTTGTGATAAAATATGATTAAAAAAATTATGAAAACAAAATATGTGACAACACAGATGCCTAAAACTAACTTCTCGAATAAAATTTATGAATAAAAGCTACAAATAATGACATTGTTGAATTCTAGGACTAGTAAAAACTACGAGTTGTAAACACATCCTAAAAAGTGTAAAATATGTGAAGGAAAAGCAAGATGCACAAGTGTGAGGACTTGGTAGTTTGAATATTCCTAAGTATGTGATAACTATTGTGATGAATAAAACCTATAAACAAAAATTCCAAAAACCCAAAATGTGAAATGAACAACCTATAAAGTGAAAAATGCATGAAGTTTGAATGTGAATACCTTGCATACATGTAAAACTCCTAAAGAACATCAATATGTTAGTTTGAATAAATCATAAAAAAAATTGAATAATAAATAAATTCCAATTGTATTTATATTGAATCAATAGTCATCCTCATAAAGAATAAGATTTTTTAAACATTGAGATAGTTGAATAAACATATAAATTCTAATGGAAATCCTTTTTAAAAATGAACCATACCATTGAAATATTTAATGGGTACCTATTCTAAAATAAATGGGGTGTGTTGAATACAATAAATGGATACTTATAAGGGGAATAATACCAAGTATTCAAGAACCTAGAATCTTTGGTTAACAACCCCACATCAAATAATGAATCGATCCAAAAGAGAATAATTGAAATAGAATCATAAAAGAGACTCCTAATTTATTCATACAACATACTAGCCCTATCCATAGCTTGGATCTATGTGTGATGAAGTGATTTTAATTTTACCTTTGTATTAAGTATTTTATCAAGGACTTGGAGTAAACTATAGGTTTCATTCTAGTTATTTTAAAGCATATTATAACTAGGGAAACTTAGGAATTCATATGATGTCATCCAACAATCCATTGCCTCAATAGAGATACCTTTGGTTCCTCCTCTTTTTCTTCCCTCATATTATTGCATGACGCATGATACATTGATCTTATAGCTAGAGATTCAAATTTGGTTATTAATTTCAATTTGTTTGATATCTTTAGTAATAAATATGTATGATTTATTTTTAAAATTCACTCATATAGCTTTGAGTATAGGAATTGAATTCTAGTTCACATGACATTAAAATCTAATGTCTCCAATCTTTTTTTACTCATTTAATTCAAAATTTTCCACTATACTTTGTTGGGTATTCCATGTAATAATTCCATATGTTTGGATAAATTCCATACTATATCCTTGGACAAGTGTCATATTGTTGCTACTTTTACACAAAATAAATTATGCCGCATAATATGCCTTCAAAAGTTAGGTGTTGAGATTTGTGTTGAGACTAAGAAGGCCAATTCTTACAATGCTATCAATATGTAAAATGTGAAGGTGAAGTCTAATATAGACAAAATTTCTAAAAAATCTCTCTAAATACCAAATCCTATGAACAAAACTTAGGTAGAATAATTTTTGTGAACATAAATTTCAAACACCTTTTTTGAAGACTATATTTTGAACACAACTTCTAAAATTGCAAATTTTGAATAAGACCTATGAAATATAAAATATGTGAAGCCAAAGTCAGGATAAAATATGCAAAAAAAATTAATTGAAAACTAAATATGCAATAACATAGATGCCAAAAAACAACTTACCAAATAAAATTTATGAACAAAATATGCAAAGAATAAAACTACCAAAGTTTGTGACTAGCAAAAGGTAAGAGTTTTGAACACATGCTACAAAGTTTAAAACATGTGTAGGTAGATAAATTTGCACAAGTGTGAGGACTCAGAAGTTTATATATGTTGAATTACATGATAAATGTTGTAATAAATAAAAATTCTAAATAAAAATTTCAAAGACCGAAAACAAAAAATCCGCAAGCTACAAAGTGCAAAATGCATGAAGTTTGAATATAAAAACCTATATATATATATATATATATATGAAAAAAAAATTGAAGATGATTAATATGTTAGTCTAAATAAGTCACATAGAAAGAACCCAAATATCAAAGAAATGTCAATTGCATTTATATTTAATTAGTAGTCATACACATAAATAATAATAATGTTTAAAGCTTGAGTTTTTTGAATACACATATAAATGCTAATGAAAATCCTTTTTAAAACAAAATTAGAACATTAAAAATTTTAATGGGTTCCTATTTGACAAAATAATTGGGTGTGTCAAGTATGATCACTAATAGGGGGAATACTTCTGAGTATTCAAGAACATAGAATATTTTTTAGCAACCCCAAATCAAACATGAATCATACCCAAAGAGAATAATTTAAATATAAACATGAAAGATACTTCCAATTTATTCATACAAAATACTAACTTTGCCCATACCTTGGATCTATGTGTGATGAAGTGATTTTATTTAATCCTTGTCTTAAGGATTTTAGCAAGGACTTAGAGTAAACTATAGGTTTTAGTATGATTTATGTATTCATATAAAATGTAAAAATTGGTAACTTGAGCATGGATAATGACACCCAACCCATAGGTCCCTCTTGCTTTCTCTCATGACCTTCATAATATTGTTTTCATTGATTCCCAGTCATTTATAGCCTTCCAAATTTGATCCTAGCTAAGTCATTCTCCTCTTTCCATGACTAATCCATCCCCCTAGGTCCCCTCTACTCAGGACAATAGTGCCACACTAGGACTATAGCTCTAATGACACTCTTGTTCACTTTTGGTGTTATTGTTGAATTCCATTTATTGCCCCAAAAATCAATTCCTTTTGGTTTCCCATCCTTATCCTTGTCAACATAACACAATAAAATTAAATCCATGATCAATATATCCCTATAAAATCTCATTCAAAGATCATTTGGAAAGGGTTGGAAACTATCACTAAGCAAACAAGACCACTAAAGCAATATTTCCTATTCTATGTATACAACTAGCCAATACACTTAAAATCTTATTCAAATTCTTACACCAGTCTTTATCCATCTCAAGTATATATAACCCATCATTCTAAATCTTATTACACTCAATTACATAAAGCACATCAAGTGGGATAACTACATAAGTCTTGATCCCTCTTTAGAGTATTGGTATGTAGACAGCATGCCCCCACACGGGGTGTGAATCAATTCCAATACATCTTACACACACTAAAATCCCCCCTCATTATTAAAATTATTCAAAGAATAACAAAAGATAGGGTTCGAAGAAAGAATCTACTCTACGAGGAGCTCTATAGACTTTCATCTACTGAAACTTCATAGACAAGGTCACACAGACCTACCAAACAAAACCTAAAAGGTTTAGAGCCTCAAGACAATAGAAAAAAAGGTTAACTATAGTGTTGGTGCCACTCTTATCTATTTTTAGTTCTCTTATCCAATTAAAAAATGAAGTCTAGATCTTAGTTTGTAATAGTGTCCAAATCTCACATAGTTCTGAGCTAAGTTATATTTCTCTCTATTCACTTGATATTTTTATGATGTCTAAACAAAAAATCAGAATTAACAAAATAGTAAGTTAATTATGGCATAATTATTGACTGATTTTACTACTTAGACCCTTTAACTAAATTAGGAATAATACATCAATATTCCAAAAAAATTTAAATCGTTTCGTGAAGCTAACTTACTTTGTTTCTTCATAAAAGCCCTAGAAACCATACAGTAAATTTAATACTAATATTTCATCTATTTTTTTTTTACTTGCATAATAAAATTGAAAAATTAGCATTAAATTTTAAAATGTTGTAGTGATTATAAAATAATTTTCTTTCAAACCCTAGTTTCCAATACTAGCTCCCAATATTTTTATAGTAATTTTCTAGTCATTTTCTAAAATTTTATTAGCATTTTTAAATCATAAAAGCCATTAAAATTCCAAAATTCAATAGTAATTTTCAAAAAAAAAAAATTTCAAAACCCTAGTTGTATCTACTAGGTCTTGTTAAATCACTAATTTTCCAATAAATTTATGATTTCTTAGTTGCATATTTCACTTAGAAATTCATTTTAAATTTAAAATTTTCATAGTAATTATTCAAATAATTATCTATGAAAGCCCTAATTGTGCACACTAAGTCCAAATACTTCTTGAGATATTACCTTACATGTTTCAAAGTTTCAAATCCTTTTTTTGCAATCTCTACTTAATTGTTATTAAGGCTTTACATTTTTTATATACAGTAATTTCATTTTCTATAACTTTGTCTATTATAAATTATTGCAAAAAATCCAATCAAATCTTTTTTTTTTTCCTATCTTAATAATGGCTGAATACACTAGTTTTGTTGAAACTAATAAAAGGGAACTTCAATAACTTTTAACTAAACACCCTGACATGAAAGATGACATGCTTAAAATACTTCAAGAGGAATAAAAAAATGTGAACAATCATCCATCTTATCAAACCACAAAGCAACCAATTGTAAATGATATTATGTGGGTAACTATGTCTCAACAAGATAGGAATAGTCCGAAAAAGAGCAAAGATGACCTCTTTGAAGAAGATAGGAATAGTCCGAATAAAAAATCTGAGGATTGGAGAGGAAAGAATCAGAATGAAGAAATTAACACTCCTATGACTTGGGTTAATAGTAAAGCTGAGTCTTCTTCCCAATTAGATTTCTGGCTGTGTAGGGAGATCATTGAACTCAAGAAAAAAGCGGAAACATTGGAAGAGTCACTGAAAGCTGCTTGGAACAAAGTAAAGATCATGGAAATTCAGCTAAGTGAGATCCCTGTGAAGCTCAAAGCTTACGAAATCAATCTCTGGGAGTTAATAAAGGATAACAGAAATAAAATGGATGAAGTAACATCTAACATTTGTGCAGCAGCTATCAACATAGGTAAACAAGCCAATGAGGAGACCAAAGCACTAGAGGGTCCTAGCAAAAGGACAAGGCAAAGTTCCAGAAAGAAAGATACACAAAAAGGAGCTTTGTTGGAGGTTATCACACAGGAAACTGCTTTGAAAGAAAAAGAAGCCATGAACTTGATCCTGAAACTGGATGAATAATCTGGTCCTTCTTGGTGGTAAAGAAATTGGTATAGTTCTTTGTTTTTCACTTGTTAGCTTTTATTTGTTGTTTCTCCAGACTTCTGTTTCTGGGTTTTGATCGGATGTATCTCTGATGGTTTCAGGACCATTCATAACTTGATGTTGCCACTTCTCTGTAGTGTTTTTAAGGCATTGCCTATGGGCGTTGTTGTTTTTATGTTTTCCTGCTCTTTGTTATAGGGTTTTGGGGCCCCTTCAAAACCTGCTTTTACCTCTAATCTAAAACTATGTCTCAACAACCCCCTATAGTAACACCAGCTGCAACTAGTACATCCCTATATCTTGATGTTGTAACCCTTGTGTAGGAGATTATATCTCTTCAATCTAAGGTGATACATCTTAAGAAAGGTGCTTCTAGAACTACACATGCTTTGGATTCTTTTTCTCTATTTCATACACCATTGACACATCACATTGCTTCTACACCCTTGCCACAAGTTTTTTTCAAACCAAGCTTACTCTATATTATGGCAAGGGTGATCTAGAGACAAATTTGATATCTTTCACATAGAATGCATGGAATATAAACCAAATGACTAGTTAATTACCAAGCTATTTCTATGAAGCTTAAAATATTATGCTTTACAATGGTTTATACTCTACCAAATTAGCTGGTCAATGGATTCAATCCTTTAGCTGACATGTTCCTAGCTAATTTCAGTATTAACATTAGTGATAAGGTTTCATATGCTCAAGTTGCACAATAGAAACAAAGGTCAAATGAGCATCTCATAGATTATGTTCTTTGATATAAGACTATCTTAGCTAATATGACTAGCCCATGGCTAATCAAGAGTTATAATATATCTTTTAACAGATTCTTCTACCAGCTTTGCATGAATCATCATGTTCAAAAGATACTTTTCCTTCGCTAAATTATGTCACACACTAAAGGAAATATATGTCAAGTTAATTTCAATGGGAAAACATAAGTACATAATCATCTCAAGCCCAATAAACAAGAGTAACAACAAAGTCCCATACAAAGTAAAGGTTAATGATAATAAAAGTCAAAATCAACCTATAGTTAATGCAACTTCAAAGCCCCCTGAGTGAGTGGTTTTATCATCACCTCCTAGATGTACCTTTACCAATATACTAGTTTTAACAACCAAAGTTTTATAATAGTTATTGTAATGTAACATCATATCTCTACCTCTTATTTAGGAAGCTGACCCAACAAAGCATCTTCCTTTGGGATATGATTAACATGCATTTTGCAAGTTCCATAGGGCACTAGGCCATAAAAAATTAGATGAATTAATTTGAGACACAAGATACAAGATTTAATAGATAAAAATCATATTGATCTTGGAAATTTAGTTGAGCTTCCTCAATCAAAGCAAACACAAGATAAAGCTTTAAAAATATTTTCAAATCCTTTTCCATAACATTCCAAATAGGAGACAGGGAATAGATCAGGGGTTCACCATGCATATCATCAATATCCCCCACCAAATACATATAGGACACCTTTAGCTGAGTTAGATCCTTTATGAAACATGATTGGTATATATAATTCTAGAGTTCTAACTAGTCCTTCTATCTCCTTCTCATATTAGGAGATCATTGAGGATGATATAGATTATCATGAACTCTTTATTAAATCTCACATTCATAATCATCCTATTCATAGTGTTCTCATACATAATGGATGTAGTGTGAAATTGTGTACTGTGACATTATTATAAAATTGGGGATATTTAGAGTAGGATATTCCACTGATAGACATAGTTATTAGTGGATTTAGTGAGCACATATAGATTTCATTAGGTGAGATTTTTCTTTCTTTACAAGTTAGTCCAACACATGTGGACACAACATTCACTATTATTCTTAGTGCAAGAGTTCTTGATATGTTACTTGGTCTCCCATGGATGCAAAAACTTTGAGTAGTACCTTATATAGTTCACAGATGCCTGAAATTCATTACACTAATCAATTTATTATAGTTTGTGGAGTTCCATATGAGTTACTAGTTCCCACTTTAGAGCCATATTCTATAGTACAATCACTAGTTTTAGTTCTCTTTCCAGTTCTAATTTCTCCACTAGTAATAGTTTCTCCTCTAGTTTTCATCCAACCATAGTTGAGACATCCATCACCATCACAGAGATTTCATACACCTCCATAGTTTTAGGATTCTTGACAACTTATAGCTACAATGTTTATACCTATGGTAATATCATTGAGATCTCATGCATCTACTCATATAGCACATGTTCATAGATCTTTTCCTACTATCAAATGGGTCCCTAAGATCCCTAGAGTTTCATCAACTTCTTAGAATTATAAGGGGACCCCAAAATTAGTTTCTACTTTAGATATTTCATAGCATTTATAACATATACAACTTTTAGAGCCATGTTCTTAACATTTCCATTATGCTTCATGATCATGCATGATTCCTCTCCTTGATATATGATACCATGATAAGGAGTCTTCCATCAGACTCATAGTTTAGTATCATCCTTTCCTCACATACCTATACATTAATTCTTTTGCTTGATTTTACATATCTTCAATATATCAAAAATACCAAAAACATTTAAATATATTCAAAATAAAAAAAAACATTCAAATATGGAAAAAACACCAAATAGCATCTCTATTTTATGCATCATCCATGATTTACATTTATAATACTATGTTATACTTAAATTTGTTGTTATATGCTTATTGTTTATTGATTTATATACATTACCATGCTTCACTTGTTTTTATTTGAGTGTGTGTAGTGACATCCAACTTCTTGATTGCTTCACTCTACCTATTGAGGGGGCATCCTACATCTACATTAAAGACACACATCGATATACATACCCATTGGGGGCATCTTATACATGACTACATCATCCAAGTTATGTCATTCCTATACTATACACTCTAGATATCATGTTGAGGTACATTATGCACTGGTTTACATAAATTACTCTATCAAAACTCAAGTACTTGTGTATTTACTACCATATACCTATTCTTGTAATAACATGTATTACATGCATTCACTTCTTGCTTTGATTAGTTATATGCGATTGCATTTCCAATTATTACATGCATACATTTCTTGCTTTACATAGCTAGATTGTTTGAATTTCTCAGTTCCTCTTTGTTTCATGTATGTGCCTTAGGAAATTTTACAATGTCCTTTTATTCTATTCATGTGTGTTCCTTAAGACATTTTATAATGTCCTTTTCCTATACTCCTCTATGTGATTATGGATTTAACATCAAGTTTTCTTGTTTCAATTATATGTGTATATTGCATTTGAACATGCCTTGTATGCTTACTCTCTATTTTGAATGACATGTGCCCATTTCCCTTGTTTGATTAACCTCTTAGCCACCCTTGTATGCTTCTTGGTTCTTGTATTGTGTGCTTATTTCTTGTTTGCTTCTTATCATTTACAATTCCATGATCCATATCATGCATTTATCTATATTTTTTAGATGCCATGATGGACATCATGCTCCATCCCTTCAACTAAAAACTAAAAAAACTTATAATTCTAGTTCAATACTTTTCACATGTTATTATCTTGCTATATCTATCTAGGTATACCCCTATTGATCTAACAATCTCTCACTACAACTCATGCTATATCTTGAGATATTTTGTTGATTATCATTGCTATATCATGCATTTTTGTAACATAACACACTTTTAGGGATCTTTCTTCTAAGGTAAATAATTATATGGTCTTCATTCCTACCCTTAAAAGAGGGGGAAATAAATAGGAGTTTTATCATAGAGATCAGCTCTCCTAATGGTAAAAAATTAACATTCAGAACAACTAGAATAATAACTAGACATCAAACTAGATAGAACAAACTCGGTAGATAGTTAAGAATCTAAAATAGATATCAGATTTGGCCCTAGGCAATAGTACCCAACTTATCTACAGTGCCAATGTGACTAATATCTACTTTTAGATGTCCTATCCAAATAGAAAAAAACTACATTTTCTATAAATAGATAGAAAGGTAAGTTCAATTATAGTTTTGTTAGCTAAAGTTTAGACCATATTCAATAGTTTTAGTATAGTTTTTCTTAGAGAATAAAAATATATGGGGAATCCTACATGGCATGATGGATCTTAATTCCAATTTAAGATAGGGTAGTTGGTATAACCTCCAAATCAAAATCCATGTTTTAGACACCAATGATTTGGGGCAATGTGCACTACACATTTGTTTTCCTTCTTTTTGAGTTCAACATTACCCAGTCATTCTTAGTAGTTGTGTTCCTTATTCCATTTATAGGTGATTGGAATAATTTTGTAAATAATTCCATACAAGCCTAACTTATTAAGTTCTCGAGTTCTTGAGTAGTTTTCATATAATCCTAGTGCTCTAGTTTTGAAGTGGTTTTCATACAAGCCTAATCTTCATATTTTGGAGTGGCCAAGAGTGGTGCCTAGCTTCTAGCTTACATTCAGATATCCATGCCAACATTGTAAAATCATAGTAAATTTATGGGATTTAAGAACCATCTCATATGACACATATTTCATATCAATATTAGTTTATAGCTTCACTTCATGGGGTAGTAATGGAACAATAGGACTTACTACCCTTTTTTTTCTTAAGCCACATATTCAGAGGGACTAGATACACAATCCAAACATTGATAAACACATGCAGGATCATTTAGCTTCCCTTAGTAGGTAAGGATGGAGCTAAGCCTTTACATTCTTGAGCCACTTATAGGGAATTGAACACTCAACTATATTCACAATATTAGTCTTATTTAAGCACACATCTAGCATTAATCAACATCATTTAGCATGATAATAGGTTTTATATTGATCCACATACTTGGTAAGGTATATTTGTTCCTTTCTCTTCCTCTCTCTCTCTCTCTTACCCAACTTTGTACGTTCTTATCTTAAATATAGTGTATCTAGTAAGAACTAATCCACTTTCTATTTTTTCTTGCAGATTCACACTTTCTAGCATGTTCTCTCTATGTACACCCAACATAACACATATGCATGAGCTTCACCCTTGTAGGTAAGTTTAGGTACACTTTTTAATTTTTCCTTTATCCTAGTATCTTGTTTTGTTACATCAATATAATAAAGAGGGGGGACAAATGTGGTCATATAAAATGTAAAAGTTGGTAACCTGAGCATGGCTAATGACACCCAACCCATATGTCCCACTTAATTGCTCTTATGACCTCATAGGACTATTTTCACTAATTAACAATCATTTGTAGCTTTCTAGATTTTATCCCAACTTAGATAGAATCCTCTTCACATGACTAATCCATACCCCCAGGTCATGCCTACTCAAAAGAATAGTGCTACATTATGACTATAGTGTAAATGCCACTCATATTTGCTTTTGATGCTATTGTTCAAGTCTATTTCTAGCCCCAATGGTCAATTCCTTCTAGTTTCCAATCCTTATCCTTGTTGGCATAACATAAGAAAATTTAATCCATGACCAATAGATACCTATAAAATCCCATTCAAAGATCTTTTGGAAAGGGTTAACAATTTCCACTAAGCAATCAAGAATATAAGTAAGACCACTCAAGCAATCTTCCTTATTCTCTACATATATCCAATCAATACACTTACAATCTCATTCAAATTCTTACACCAGTCTCTAGCCATCTCAAGTACATCTAGTCTAACATTCTAAATCTTCATATAGTCAATTGCACAAAGCACATCAAGTGGGAAAATTACATATGGCTTGATCCCTCTTCAAAGTATTGGTATGTAGGTAGTTTCAAAACACACAGGGTGTGAATCACATCTAGTGCATATTAAACACACTAACCCCCCCTCTTACTCAAAATTTGTCAAATCATAATAGAAGATAGGCTTTGAAGAAAGAATCTTCTCTACAGGGAGCTCTATAAATTTCCAACTACCAAAACTTGACATACAAGGTCACACAAACCTATCAAAAAAAAAGAGAGCTTAAATCCTTAGGACAATAGTGGTAGATGTATACTATAGTGATGGTGCCACTCCTATCTATTTCTAGCATTGCTATCTAATTAGAAAATGAATTCTAGATCTTAGTTTATGATAGTGTCCTAGTCTTACATAGTGAATATTAGCCTCTGTCTCAATCAGATCAACACAATTATAGCCTAAGTTGTATTTCTCTCTATTCATTTGCTATTTTAAAAAAAAAATAAAAAAAAATAAGAATTAACATATTAGTAAGTTAATTATGGCATAATTATTGACTGGTTTTACTACTCAAACCCTTTAACTAAATTACGAATAATACACCAATATTCCCAAAATTGTTAAATCAATTTATTTAAACCATATTAAAACTAGGGAAACTCGAAAATCGGTCTAATGCCAACCAAGCTTCTATAACCCCAATAGAGAAACCTTTGGTTCATCCTTTTATTGCCTTATATTATTGCATGACGCATGATACATTGATCTTATTATTAATGTGAGTCTTTGATCATCTTTATATTTTTTTTGGGTTTAATTATCAGTCTTTAGGATACATTGGTCCATTCTTATTTTATAATGTGAGTATAATAAGGAAATTAAGAACCATTACGAGCTGGTATATGTAAAAACTTGGTTTACAAGAATGTCGTTACTAGTTATATTTGTATCAATGGTTATTACCTTAAACAAGTATTAACGTGAGAAGTGTATTTGTTTCGAAGATATGAGAAAACTTTCTAAACTTTTATGGAGTAATGAGATCATATTTCACATAACTGATAAAATTATTCAATTATGATATAACCATGCTTAATTTGTTTATTACATACTTGAATTCTAAAACTCCCAGGCACAAGGGCATAAAACTTATAAAAAAAGATAGTTTGTGTGCTCTATTTTATATCTTTCCCACACTTGTTCTTATTTTATAACCTACTTTATGGATTAAATATTAATAAACTTAATCATGGATGAAAATCCTAGTGAATTAGATATTATCTTGGTGATACCAGGAGAAGTCAATCTAATTTTCATAAAAAATAAAGACGTCTATTCTAGAAAGTAGGGAACTAAACTAAGCAGATAAAAATGCTAAAAATAAGAAAGACTAATATAGAAAGTATATGATTGGTTTAGATAAAACAAATGATAGAAACTAAGAAATAAAACTATAGAAGTAGTAAATATAACCTATGCCTACATCTACCTTAGCACTTGTGTTCATTAAAGGGAATCTCCAGATTATGCAAACGTGAATTAGTGCTTTAAACAAATCCCATTAACTAAATATGTCATTCCATTACCTTATAAGTCACTTAAAGATAAATATTTTTTACCGAAGATATCTAATATATGGTAAGGTCTCAGCTATAAGGGGGCAAACTTATCATGTTATCCTTTATTTTCTAGGCCTTTGTCCCATATAAACACCGTATCAAATATTCTAAAACTTTTAAACTTGGCTCTTTTATCAAACCAAACATTGACCAAGTCTTGATGTTTACTAAAATATAGCAAGGCATCCTTTCTTGAATCTTCCATTTTTATTTTCTATTGGAACATAACCAGATATTGAGATGAGGTGAATCAATATATCAATTAAAATAAGTTCTTTAAATAGTTTCAATGTAGACTGAAAGATATATGCAGATCAAATCCATTATGAAAAAATCATACACACACAAATACACATGAAACCATATTTATACATGGAAAATGCAAAGGGAAAAACCATAGTGAGAATAACTTCTAGAATCTATTATTTTCATCTAGCCTCATAGTTAAAGCCTCACTGGTAAAACCTCATTACTTACATTTAAGGACACCAATCCTAAGGAACACCAATCCCCTAGTTTAATAACACCAACACTAAAGAAGAACCAATTGCCTAAATGAGCACCCACTCATATTAATCTCACGGGTTATAATATTTAAGGGAACCAACCATAAGGAGACACCAATCCCCTAACTAAACACCAATTCAACTTGTCTGATGGCACCAACCAATCAAATATATGGAGATAAAACTCTATATTACAACATTGATTAAAAAATTAATCAAAATAAATTTTATGATACAATTCCAATATATAACTATTCATTCTATTCACATTCTCTTTGTGCATTATTCCTCACTAATCCTTTCTCTCTATGTCAAGATGTATATCTATTTGACATACTTTATCTCTCTCTTTCTGTAGCCTCTTCTTTTTATCTCTTCTTTCAAGCTCTATGCCTATATATTTTTATTTTGACATAATTCAAATGGCTCCAACACTTTCTACCTATGTCCTAGATGTCATATATAATAAAATGATCTAGGATTCCATATCTTCTATGTGTTCACACATAGAATGTAACACATCATGAAAATTATAGACTTTAGTTCATTATTAATTGAACTGTAAGTTCCCACATCTTGATTACGTACATCATGCCATAATTTTAGGTCTCTTTACTATATTTATCATCTTTTAGACTTAAGTTTTGATGCACAAGTTCTTTAATGTAGATTTGATTAGTTGAATTGATAAATACCATTATTTGTGTCAAGATATAAAGCTTATACACAAGTTTTTACATGTTCTTGAAACTAACCATTTGTTTGGACATGACATTAAATGTTAGTCATTGATCTTGCCTTTGGAACCATGATCTGATGGTCCATATTCAAATAGCTCAACATTAAAATTCATCCATTCAATCACCTGATCTGAGCTCCCATGTGTCATTCGATCTCTAAAGATGCATGTTTTTTATCTTGACTTGGTCTTTAAATTTCAAAAATTTGACCTCATCTCACTGATTCCAATATCTTTGAATCACTTTCAATCTATTGATATTATCTATCTTGCTCAATCTTTAACTTGCCAATGTGTAGATAAACATCGATCACTTTGTTCCATTTGAGTCCACTCACTTCATTATATCTCTTTTACATGATCACCGACATATCGTTAGATCTTTTGACAAGCTTGATATTTATATCTATCCAACCCTCAAGGATATGACACTTTATGTAAGCATGTGTATTTTTTACATAGATATCAATTCCCTCTATTTAGATACTTGACATGCTTGCATTTATCATTGACCATTTGACTTTAAGTCACACCATAGATTAATTGTCCAAGATCCATGATTGTGACACTTTTCACTTGAATATTAACTCAGAGGGACATTTGAAACTTTGCCTTCATTTCACTTTGTTACATCTCCAATGTTTGATTAAGCATGAACCATTGATCTTCCAACTATCTTGAACTTTACCTTATGCATATTTGACTAAGTATGGAGACCATTTCAATATGCCTAGAAGGCTATCTTTACACATTCATATCTTTTTTTTCCCTCAACTACCTGGGATAAAATTTATAACATATAAAATAGGCATGATAGTGAACAAACCAATATTCTCATTTATTATTAAAGTTTTCATGGGTGGAAGATATAGTTCCATTAATCTGATCACTCATATTATTCTAGCATAAAGCTAAATATGCCTAAAACTTACTTGGAAGGCTAACTTTGTCCTTGCATAACTCTGGTCATGCTTAGTCCTATGACCTATAATTTAGCACATAATATAATCTTATATAGTGGATTCCATACATATAACCAATTACTCCTAAAACCTTCATAGGTGTAAGATATGTCATCATAAAAATGCCTTTGTGATTTATCTTTCAAACTACAAATTTGACTATGTTAGAAAACATTGTCAAAATACCTTGGACCCTTACTTTTCTCAAGAATATGTTTTTTCATGCTATGTCACATGACATGAGATTTAGTGCATATAAACTATGCACAAGAATGAATATACCCATGTGATCATTTTATCCTAACACCTTTATGTGTGAAAACACTGACCTCATCAATATGATTACTTGGTTTTGTTTATCCTGTATTGAAATTTTGGTTAAGTATAGAAACTTAGTGGATTTCATCCAATTAACCAACTTTGCATCCCCATATCTTCAACTAAACTTCATCTCATGGATTCAAATTTTTTGCATAATAAATAGGGACTAATGTGATCATAGGCATATGACCAACTCCCTCAGACTCATCCACATGTGGTAATGGTGATGTCAGCAAAATGCCTTTTCATCTTTTCTGTCATAGAACAAAAATGTCTAGACAATCAATGTGAAGAACTAGATGAATTACACTCATGCACATAATCACTCGAATCATGCTTGACTTTTGATAGGATGGCTTACACATCCTAAAATCACCATACTCATCTCTGAGCATCAATGACATTCATAATCTCATTTTTGACATTAATGACATGCTCATAATGTCCATTTTGACATCAATGACAGTAAAATTTCCAACATTTTCATCTAATAAATGGGACTTCTCTTTTACAATGGGTTTCATGTAAAATGCTATAAATGGAAAGACCAATCTAGAAAGATTAAAACTAATATAGAGACAAAAAATGATATAAAATAACAAATATAGGTATAAAAATATTAAATATAAACTACTCCTACATATACCTCAACACTTGTGTTCATTCTAGGGCATCTCTAGATGGTGCAGCCATGAAGTAATGCTTAAAAAAAATTCCATTAACTAGATATCCCATTCCATTACCTTGGAAGTCACTTATATATAAATAATTGTTATACAAGATATTTAATATATGGTAAGGTCTCATATATAAGGGGGTAAACTTTTCATGTTATCTTTCATTTTCCTCGCCTTTATCCCATAGAAGCACCATACCAAATATTGTAAATGCTTTAAACTTTGCTCTTTTATCAAACCACATTTTGATTAGGTTTTGATGTTTACTAAAATTAAGCATGGCTTGCTTTCTTGAATCTTCCATTATATTTTCATCTAATAAATTTTGAGTCCTCTTTTTCACTAGGTTTTAAGTACTCGTGCATAAATAAATATGTTGTTAGCTATAGCATGATTAGGAATACTAGCTATTTTCCATATACTAGTAGGTAAGGTTAATAATTAAGGGCCTTATTGAATCTTGTTTGATCTACCCATATTGCATATTTTAGTATATTATTCCATTCTCTAGGTTTGTCTATAGCTGACTTCTTAATGTAATCAATCAAGTTCTTATTTGTTGATTCATCTAATTTACTTCCTTATGGGTAATGATTAGAAGATGACCTAATGGTAAATTGATTGCCATGATCCCATTAAATAAACTAAGATGATTGGAATGTTGGCCCATTATCATAAACTAAATAAATGGGAGTACCAAACCTAGTTGTGATGTTTTCTTCTAGAAAAATAATTACATCATATGCTCTAAAATGTTTTGTAGTCACTGCTTCAGTATACCTAGTGTAGTAATTTGTGGTTATGAGCACACATTTGTGGCTAGTTGAAAAATTTAGGTTGATGACACTGATGAAATCGAAGCCTCAATGGGAAAATGGCATTCCTTCAATGATAGTTTGTAATTACATTATTATGTACAATTCTATTTTTTCCAAAACTTGGAATTCATGAAATGTTATTACATGGGCATGTGTATCTTTAAATATTGTTGGCTAAAATTAAATTATTCAAAGAATATTATGTCTATGTTGTTTTTAGATGAATGACAAATACCAATATTTTGGTGTAGGTTATCCAATATTTCTTAAGCTTCTCATCATGATACTAATCTCAGGTAGATGCCTTCATATTTTATTTTGTAGATGATTCATTTTATGATCATATACTAAGAATCTTGAGGCTCAAGGATCTCTTATATTATTTAATGAGTTATATTTGACAATTACATGTTAGTAAATATTTAATGATATCATCATAACAATATCCTTTAGATATGTGGGTTTGACAAGCCTACTTATTGGTGATGTGTGGGTCAGGCTCAGTCATTAGTTGAATGATTTCTTATCATCTGATAATTTTGGCATAATTGATTTATATGTTAAACTCTTTTAATTTTTCCATCTATTTTCCCCTACACTCTCCCAATTAATTATATTTTAAAGTGATCTTGGAAATAGGGTTTGAAACAATAATGGTGGTCTAATTTCTCAAGATATAATGTTTAAATTTATTCACAGCATTGACTAGGTCAAAAATATGCTTGTCTATCATGGAGTACTTGAGCTTTGCTTCCTTTAAATTTGTGATCATAAATGTAATAAGATGATCACTTTCATCCTTATTTTATGTAATCACAACAATATTTATGTTCTCTAGAGCAAATAACTATAATAAAAAAACATTTTTGAAGTCTAGGCTTATTAACAATAGATCCCAAGATGTGGCATTATTGATGCATTAAAAAACCTTTTTGACCTTCAATGTCCATTCAAATTTGGTGTCTTTGTTTAACATTGATTTCAGATGTCTAATAATTTTTTCAAAACCTAATATAAAATTCCTCACCAAATTCATCTTTTCAAATAAATAATTGAGTTATTTCTTGTTGTTTAAGAACACAATCCTAAAAACCCCTTGGATTTGGCTTAGATAAATGGTGATACCATTCTTGGTGATGATGTCACATAAAACCATGCATTCATTAACACAAAATATCCTCTTTTTGGTTTTAATGATATACCAATCCTTTTTCATAATTTAAATATTGACCTTAGGTGCACTGCATGATCAGTTATATTCTTTGAGAGAATAGTGAGGTCATCTATATAAATTATTATGAATTTACCTATTATCCCTTAAAATATATGGTATATGGCTCATTAAAAAGTGGATCCTAGAATTAATTAGGCCATAAAGAATCCTATTTTATGCATAATAACTCTACATCAAGGTAAATGTAGTTTTCATCATGTCTTTAAATTCTATTAGCACCTTATTATAACTTAAAAATTATTCAAGAAGTAAATCATTCCAAAAACACTTACTATTTAGATCACCTCATCTAGGGAAGGTACATGATAGTTGTATTTCTAAAAAAATTTATTAAGGTTACTGAAGTCAACACATAGTCTAATAGGGAAAACTATCCTAGAATTCAACAACTTCTATAATTCATTTTGAATGAGTGGTTCCAAGTTAAGATTAACAACTCTTCATCTTTGTCTGAATGTATTATGGTCTAGAATTAATGAAATTATATGAGTGATTACCCTAGGATTAAAACCCTTACATTCTTCATAGGTCCATGAAATTGCATCTTTACATTAGATGAGAAATATTTCACCCTTTGTGTTTCTTCTAGAGTGCAACTTAGACCAATGTTAACATAATGTGGATCACTCTCATACCCCAAGTTATCCTTTTTAAAATTAATTTTATTGACTTTGAGCTACCTCAAATAACAAGTTTGGGGATTCATATTAAATTTTCTTTCCAAAGAAAACATCCATAATAGTAGATGAATTTATTTAGGTTTAATAACTTATTTTTCTACCAGCTCCTCCTAACACAAATGACTAATTTCATTATCATCAATTATTTGGGATTTAAATTACCTTGAATTGGTCAAGAATTAAATAATTTTTTGATCATCATCAAACAAATATAAATATTATATATTGTCAATAATTGATGGGAAATAAATTATTTCAATGGAAAACCTTTATACCTTAGACTCTTATAGTGGTGTTAAGTTGGTTGCTGAAGTATCTAGTTAGTTATCACTATGGTTCTATTCCCTAGGAACAACTACTATGTTAAACACCTAAAATTAATTAATCAAATCCTAGGCCCAATGTTTTTATCTCTTAAGATATAAAAATTTGCATGCATATTTATTTATAACTTGATTAATCACTAGTTCTAAATCTCCATATATTAGCAGTTATTTGACATTATTTTTTACAGTGAATTGTAATCCTAAAATTAGTGCTTCATATTTTTATTTATTTTTAGTACATTGAAACTACAACCTATAAGATACTAGGTATTTCTTACCTAGTGGGTCAATCAATTCAACACCAATGCCTAATCCTTGCTTGGATTTTTCACCATCAAAGTGGAGAGTCCATAACTAAGAAGGTCCTTGGATTTATAGTTTTTACACGTCATTCTTCATGGAAAAGGTATAAATCCCAAGATTAGGATATTTATAACTTGATTATTTGTTTTTAACATTGTATTTTGTGGTTGGATACTTTATTATTAGTTATTTATTAATTTTAATTTGATTTTGAATACCTATCCATGATAGCTAGATATGAGAGAAGTCTATTTCTACATACATGTTTAATGTATTTGACTAATGTATGCTTAGTAGTAGTACATATCCCTATATGATATCTACCACGAGTATGTATATAGTAATATACACACATGATCAAATGTAAATTTAATGAATAAATTATTTAGCTCTCCAACCATAGGAATCACTATTTTATATAATTATGAAACCATCCTCTTGGATAGAGTTAGTATACATTTTTGGAAAATATAAGTTGCATTACAATGGCCAAAGATCCATAATCAACTAAATATTTATGTATATTGTTACCAAATCTTCTGATAGTTAATAATAAATGAGTAACCTCCAACTTACTTTTCTATATAACTTTAGTATGAGCACTTATTTGTTTATCTATAGTAGACTTTCTAGTAATGTACCTCCATAAGAGTTCCTTATATTCAATAATATGAACTAATTCATGAAGATTGATGTTCAAATTTTTATTCTTCATGCCCTTGATGATATTTTATCCTACTTTACTCTATTATTCCTTGTTTACAGGCTAATCATTCCCTTTTGGGGGAGGTGGATTTTAATCAACCTTTGGATTTTAGGGAATCATCATATTGTTAAGAGAAGTTGATGTAGTGAAACTTTTATTTGTTCCTCAAATTATAATTGATTATATGGAACTTATATAAAGTGTGTATCTCATCCAAGTTATATTATATCACATTGTCATCTTCACTTGTGAAGGGAAACTCTTGAGTTTTGGAGAGCATGGTTATGATTGAGGAACTAGTATCATGGGGGAATTATGGTGGGTTATTCATTAGATATTACATCACCATATCTCTTTGTAAGATTTAAAATTTTTACAATAACTCAAAACAATAAAATTCACCATGTTGTGATGTATTATGGACCTTTCACCAATTGGGTAGAGCTATCTCTACTATGTTCTTGTCTAGAAACTTATTGGTTTGTTATTATTATATCTTATTTGTAGGATTATTAAAAGGCATGCTATATATTTCAAATCCAAAATTATGATTTATTTTTTTATATATTAGTATGTATTATCTTCCTCTACTACTTAATAAGTCATTACTTATCTTATATATCATCTTATATATAGAATCCAATTCTAATTTGATAGA
>JARHVA010007903.1:0-192500 GCA_037957365.1 Torreya grandis | reverse complement strand
ATGCCTGAGGGAAGTTGTGTAACATTTCAAGAATTTGTAACCATTTTTTGTGCAAATTTAATATAAGTGGTCCTCATTATTGAGTGGACCCAGAGATGTAGGCAAAATATGCCAAACTCTGTTATCAATGTCGGATGGTAATTTGTCATTTGCTTGAATGTTTTAATTTAATTTTCTAATTTTTTAATTATAAAATCATGCAAAGATTAAATTTTGAAAATTTATGACATTTGATGTAAAAAACAAAAAATATTTTAATTGGTAAAAAGAAGTAACAAGTCTTTTGATCATTCCAATCCAACCAAACAACTAAGAACATTTTTGCCAAAACATTTTTCAAGTTCTTTTGAGTTTTTTCAAGAATTTGATAAGTTGTGAGAAATTTAGTATTCATATTTTGAACTTCACTTTGATTTTATTAGTGGAGTTTACGGATCAAGTTGGTATCAGATTAGTTAGAATGTTGGGTTAGCTTTTGATTGAGTTTTGATAGTTACTTTCAGTTTATTGGTTATCCATATCACTTGATTAGATTGCACTGTGCAGTTGTGGAATCAGAGTGTTTGTAGGAAACCATGGGCAAGTTGTAACATAAAGCTAAGATGGAAGAGATTAAAAGCATCAATATCCAGATTCAGGATGAGAATGGATTCCTAAGATGCAAGCTCTATTCCCTTGAAGAGTAAGTTTCAAGTTTGAAATTGGAGCTTGAATCCAAGGATAAGATCTTGATTAGATTGCAATGTGGTGAGTGTTAAAACATAAATCCTTCAACTTCAGATGTAGAAACTATGGCTGAGTGTAGTGTAAGTTTTTCGCCATAGGAATCTTCATCTTCTTCTACCATTTCAGATTTAGATTCTAGTAATATTGTTTTTGGTGATTTTGAAAGATACACTAAGGGCATAGGATCTAAATTGTTGTTTAAAATTGGTTATAATGGAGGACTTAGTAGAGATAGCCAAGGTATATCTAACCCAATTTAGGTTGAGCATAGACCTCTTCATGCAGGTTTGGGTTATACTAGTGTGCAGGTGGATGATGGAGAAGTTTCTTCTATGGCTAAGGGAAGACGAGCTTCCAATAGCAAAGGTTCTAGGCCACTAGTTCAAAGGTGTAAAGGTAAAAGAGGTATTGAGATTCCACCTCCTGATTCTTACACTAAATCTTTTGATCCAATTGATACTTTTAAGAAGTTTGGATATAATAGATAGAAGATAATGCAATCATTTCCATGCACTTTTTGTGGGATGAATAACCTTATTGCTAAGACTTGTTGGAAATGAAATGCTTTATTGAAGCAGATTGCATTTTTGAAAGACCATTTTCATGTTAAATTGGCAATTGGCAAAAGGGGATCCTCACCTAAGAAGGATGTTTGTACTCATTATAAAGTGAGTGGACATAGGATTGATAGATGTTTTAATCTTCATGCATCTTCGCATTCAAGTAATGTTAGAACTAAGATGATTTACAAACCTCTCACTAAGGTTAATGAAGCTAATTCAATCCATAATGTAGTTGACAATACAACCCAAGATAAGGTAAAACCTACAAGTGAAAATCCATTTAAGAGGTTAAGTCAACAATATGCAATTGATAATGAGTCCACAGAGACAATCAATTTCACTAGGAAGAAAGAAATGATTAAGTGGATTATCACTACATTCTTTTTGCAAAGCATGATTGAAAATTCACCTAAGGGAATGAACAAGCTTTGATAGATGTAGAGTAGAGTTTTTGAGAACACTTCAAGATAGGTTCATCATTTGAAGTATTTTAATTCTCATATTGAATAACTCTAAGTTATGAATCTCCTATTTATGTTGTGTGAGTTGTCTAGAGGACTTGAACTCCTTTGATCAGTTAGAGATAATAGCAAAATGCATGTTTTAGGTTGAGTTAATTCCTTACAACACTTCTTTGACTTCTATTTGGAATGTATTTATCTTTGCACATGGATGTATAGATGCATTGTTAAGACCCTTTAGGCATGTTTAGATGTTAGGCAGCATACACTTTTGGTTATTTGTATTTGCTTAGCATATAAGTCCCATACTAGGGCATTATATTGCAACATGTACACAACATTTATTATTTTTTTTCGACATTATAAACTTGTCTTGCAGTTACATTGGGAGTTGTTTTAGTTTTTGACAATTCACCGCTTTATAGGATGTGACATTTGGGCAGGCAGTTTGATATGTTGTAATCACTTTGACAGTTGCAGATTCACTTACCCATGCCTTTAGATTAGGCATTTTTTTAGTTTGATTGTGAATCATTTTAATGTAATTGTTTATATCTCTTGCTATGATTGGATTCTGTTTTCATGGATGTAGTAGACTAGTTTGCAATTTTAGGGGATATTAGACTTTTGGAGACCAAAAGCCTTCCATTAGGGAGGTGTGATCAGAAAATGGGTTCTAATAATGGTTACAATTTAGAGTTTTAGTGGTGGCACAATTTAGAGCTCATCAAAAGCTTTTTGACACTTTTTTTGGTTCGTAAAATGGAGTCTAGATGCTCAAGATATGATCATTTGAAGATTTGTCAAAAAAATAACTTGCAACATTTGGCACGTGTTTTGAGAATGTACCAACATTTGGACCTATTAGAGGTCAACACATGTCACTATTTAAAATCCAAGTGGGCCAATAGCCATTTGAAACATGGAAAATAATGAGGGGGCAAAAAAAGATTTGGTTAAGTATTTTCTTATACACATGATATTTGACATTTTTAATGTATATAGGCCAAACCTCCATGCCACAAACACTCCACCAAAGCATCCCTCATTCCTAGGTGTTTGACTAAGCATGGGTGGCAACCAAATTTGGCACCCAAGCCCTTCCCATTTGAAAATGTCAACAACTTTGCTATTTTAAGCCTAGACTCATTCAAAAATACATTCATGTGGGACAAAACATAAGTCAAAGCGCCTAAATGGAGGGAAGAAAATTCAAATGCATGCCTAGGCACCTAAAAAAGAGGACCAGCTAGTTTTGAACCCCTCACCTTATGGCAAAAAATTAGGAGGCTTAGCCACTATGCCACAGGCTTCAAACTAAGTATAAAGGCATGAATTTCTATTTGTTTTAATCAAGTTTTGGACTGTGTATTTGTATTTTAAGAGGCTGAGAGTTTGTTTTAAGCTTGGAGATAGCTACCAAATGGGATTTTCTCCAATATCCAACCTTATACATAGAGGGTAAGCCTTTTTAATTATGTTGTCTAGAGGACTTGAACTCCTTTGATCAGTTAGAGATAATAGCAAAATGCATGTTTTAGGTTGAGTTAATTCCTTACAACACTTCTTTGACTTCTATTTGGAATGTATTTATCTTTGCACATGGATGTATAGATGCATTGTTAAGACCCTTTAAGCATGTTTAGATGTTAGGCAGCATACACTTTTGGTTGTTTGTATTTGCTTAGCATATAAGTCCCATACTAGGGCATTATATTGCAACATGTACACAACATTTATTATTTTTTTTCAACATTATAAACTTGTCTTGCAGTTACATTGGGAGTTGTTTTAGTTTTTGACAATTCACCGCTTTATAGGATGTGACATTTGGGCAGGCAGTTTGATATGTTGTAATCACTTTGACAGTTGCAGATTCACTTACCCATGCCTTTAGATTAGGCATTTTTTTAGTTTGATTGTGAATCATTTTAATGTAATTGTTTATATCTCTTGCTATGATTGGGTTCTGTTTTCATGGATGTAGTAGACTAGTTTGCAATTTTAGGGGATATTAGACTTTTGGAGACCAAAAGCCTTCCATTAGGGAGGTGTGATCAGAAAATGGGTTCTAATAATGGTTACAATTTAGAGTTTTAGTGGTGGCACAATTTAGAGCTCATCAAAAGCTTTTTGACACTTTTTTTGGTTCGTAAAATGGAGTCTAGATGCTCAAGATATGATCATTTGAAGATTTGTCAAAAAAATAACTTGCAACATTTGGCACGTGTTTTGAGAATGTACCAACATTTGGACCTATTAGAGGTCAACACATGTCACTATTTAAAATCCAAGTGGGCCAATAGCCATTTGAAACATGGAAAATAATGAGGGGGCAAAAAAAGATTTGGTTAAGTATTTTCTTATACACATGATATTTGACATTTTTAATGTATATAGGCCAAACCTCCATGCCACAAACACTCCACCAAAGCATCCCTCATTCCTAGGTGTTTGACTAAGCATGGGTGGCAACCAAATTTGGCACCCAAGCCCTTCCCATTTGAAAATGTCAACAACTTTGCTATTTTAAGCCTAGACTCATTCAAAAATACATTCATGTGGGACAAAACATAAGTCAAAGCGCCTAAATGGAGGGAAGAAAATTCAAATGCATGCCTAGGCACCTAAAAAAGAGGACCAGCTAGTTTTGAACCCCTCACCTTATGGCAAAAAATTAGGAGGCTTAGCCACTATGCCACAGGCTTCAAACTAAGTATAAAGGCATGAATTTCTATTTGTTTTAATCAAGTTTTGGATTATGTATTTGTATTTTAAGAGGCCGAGAGTTTGTTTTAAGCTTGGAGATAGCTACCAAATGGGATTTTCTCCAATATCCAACCTTATACATAGAGGGTAAGCCTTTTTAATTATGTTTTATAATTAAAAAGAGAAGTATTTCATTATTATTTGGATATATCAATGGATTCAGTGAAGGGACCAAACCACATTCGGAAGGGGTTGAAGACTGAGGAAGGATTCCATGTGACCGAGCTTGAGTATATTAGCAAGGTGGAGTTCTTGGATAGAGATCAGGCCTAAGGGAAGTTGTGCAATGTTTCAAGAATTTGTAAGCCATTTGTTGCACAAATTTAATATAAACAGTCCTCACTATTGAGCAGACTCGAAGATGTAGGCAAAATATGCTGAACTCTGTTATCAATATTGGAGGGTAATTTGTCATTTGCTTGCATATTTTAATTTAGTTTTCTGATTTTTTAATTATGAAATCATGCAAAGATTAAATTTTGACAATTTATGACATTTGATGTAAAAAACAAAAACTGGTTTAATTGGTAAAAAGGAGTAACAAGTCTTTTGACCATTCCAATCCAACCAAACAACCGAGAACATTTTTGCCAAAACATTTTTCTAGTTCTTTTGAGTTTTTTTGAGAATTTTATAAGTTTTGAGAAATTTAGTATTCATATTTTGAACTTCACTTTGAATTTATCAGTGGAGTTTACGGATCATGATTTTACTATTGAATTTCATTATATAAGTGTGATGCATGTATGGTACATAAGTGTGGATAAGTTCTATCATTTTATCATAGTAGTTTCATAATATATCTATTTGGTAAATTCAACATAAATTAATTATACTAAAACTAAAAAGTAAGTTGATTTATAAATCAGTAATGTATATATAGTGTTGACACTCTTGAAAATCTTAAACACCTGAGGTTGATAATTAATGTTTAATCAAACTAGTGAATCTGGTAATCATTAGGTAATTAGTCTACATAATATTTTGGCACCATTGCTAGGGAAGGTGTCAATTATTTTTTTTGAAATCAATCACTAATTTTTTTTATTAATGCACTATTTTACCTATCTAGATAAATCGAGTGAGGACACTATGGTGTTTTATTCTATATTTCTAAGTTCTGAGACATATAATTCAAATTGGGAAAGTCGAGTGAGGGTACTATGATGTCTATGTTTCTGAAAGTAAATACTACATAAGTTACTTAATTCATGTTTTTAGAATTTATTTCCTACAAAAGTGATTTAATTTTTGAAAAAGCGTGCTTTTAATTTTACTACTTTCTAGAATAAATTTTCCTATTTTAATTTTTTGCTTTCTAGAATAAATTTTCTTGCTTTTTAGAATATTTTTTCTTACTTTCAATTGATAATCTTTACGAATTTTTAGAAGTAGAATTTCAATTCTTATTGTTTTGATTTTAGCATTCCTTTATTTTTTGCATTATTTTTAAAAAATTTGTTTGAAATAACCCCCTTGAACACATGAAAAAAAATAACTCTATGTAGGAAGGGACAAGATTGCTAAAGGAGTGACATAACATTTATGCATAGAGAAAGAGATTCTGAAGGGAGATTCCTACAAAATAAGCCAAAAGTTACTACTAGGAAAGAACCACAAATACCTATAGTAACTAAAAATCTTGTTGAAGAATATACCATAAGCCAGAAGGTTATTAAAGAAGTGAACACTACAAACTAAAGGAGGTAGCTTGTAGAAGAAGCATTATTGGCTCTAAAAAAGGAAATAGAAGTAAAAGAAACATTATTTGAGATGGTAAGAAGAAATGAAGGAGAGGAACTACATGATATAGAAAATCTAGAGAGTAACACATTTACAACATTTCATCAAGGCTTTCTTGATCAAATCAAAGGAATCTCAAGAGAATTTTTGACCCTTCATCCAGTAATAAGACTGAGGATCAATAGATAAACATTTTTTGTCATGTTAACCAAGGGATTGACACAAATTTTGAGTATGATATCTAGAATACCTTCCATATCAATATCAAAAGAAGAGCCATCATGAGCAGAGCAGACTTTTTGGTTGACAATGGGACTCCAGACATAGTTACAATTGAATTTCTTATTCTAGATGTAACAGACATAACACAAATGAAAAATATTCTACCCTCAACCTTACTCAATTTTTAAGGTTCATTATTAGAAGACCCAAACATATTATTTTTCAAATTTTATATCCTTTGTAGAAGCTATGAATATAGGCAAAATGCACAAAAATTGAAACTTTTTCTACCTACTCTCAAAGACTCAACACTTCGCTAGTTTATGGGACTGAGTAGTAATTTGGTCTGCACTTGGGAGGACATGAAATTTTTTTTGGCTGAGTATCAGGAATATGGAAGATGAAGAAGTTATAGAATGAATTACATCTTCAAGATGACTTAAGAGGGGGATGAAACCTTGGAGGACTATGTTGAATGGTTCATGTTTAGTGTAAAAAATTCAATAAAAGTGCACTTGGAGAATAACCTTTGAAGCTCATATTCCTAAAATGAGTTAGAGAATATTGCTTGAAATCCTTAGACCTAATGAGTGGATGGGATATTTCTCACCTACCATTCTAAGATATCAAAGAGATGAGCAAGAATTATTCTAAATTTGGCATAAACAAAGTCAAGGGTAGTAAGCTTCTATTAGTAGGTATAAATAACCTATCAAAAACTGAGGTTAATCACCAATTACAAGACATGAAACAAGATATCATTATCCATTTAACAACCCAACTAGATAGTCTACACTCAAGGCAAAATAAAGTAACTTCTGATCAAGTCTTGAACATTTATTATCTAGACTATAAGAAGAAAAAGGTTGATTGTAGTCATGAGGTTTAGGCTAAAGTAGCTCACATCATAGATGAAGAACCAAAAATAATATAGATACACACCATAGTAAAGAGATAGTGATCAAGGTTTCTATATAGCACAAAGAAGGCCATATGTTTAATGACCACCTTATCAAGGTATGGGACAAAATACACCTTTTGTAAATTCTTCCTCCTTTAATTCATAATTTATAAATCCTAATTCTAATTAGACTAATCTTTAGATGAGAATTTAACCTCTTAATTCTAGCTGCTAGCGACCTCAAGCAAGATACCTCACCACCTCTTAGATTCCTCCACAAAATATATCTGCATCTTGGATGCAAGCTTGGTAATCACCCTAAGGTCCACCTTTCAAAAACTAGTAGAAACAACCTTGGAGTCCTAACCAACCATGGTAAAGCTATCCAAGAGGATTTTATCCATAATAGCAACAACAACCTCTTGATCTTATGCCCAATACATAATCTTCACCCAAGCCTAACTAGCTAACTATCCAACCCATACAGAATCCTACAAATATACTAATGTAATATACATTTAGTACTGACCCTACTTAGTACTCGACATACATGATGAAAAAAATGAAGTTCACCTTCAATCAAGGAAATTTATATGACCCCCATCACCACCCATATTAAGGGATTTAGATAATGAAACCCTAGAATAACATGCTAACCCACCTCCATCACTTTAAGAACTCTCTAAATAGAAAATACATCTATTTATGAAACAAACCCCTCATTTCAATAATTTCTCAACCTTTAATGTCATACAATTGAACCTAAGTTTGATTTCATGGGACAACTTAAGAACCCTTTTGTCAAAATATCTCAATTCTAGGGCATCAAGGATGTACCCACATATTCTAAAGTTGTTAGAGACCTCTATTTATGAAAACTAGGAAGGAAAAAAAATATCCCAATATCATGCATGTGATTGGCTAGCTAGTGAACATCATGTTGGGGAACACCCTACCAAAAAAATATTTAGATCTCAGAATCTCAGTAGTAACAATCTAAATCCATGACCAACAATTGTCCAACACATTGATAGACCTAGGGGATGAAATAAATGTCATAAAAACCAAAACTATGTACAAACTACAAATAAATAATATGCATCCCACATTTACACTACTACAAATGGTTGACATGTCTATAGTTAGACTAGAGGTAATCATTTAAGATCTTGTCATTACTATAGATTCTTGGGAGTATCTTGTAGATTTAATTTTTCTATAGCCTATGTCTAATTTGGGTGGATATCCTCTTATCTTAGGATGACCTTGTCTTACCATATTTGATGCCTTCATTAGTTATAAAACAAGTAATATGATGATATCCAATAGATACCACAGTAAGTAGTTGGTTCATTATCCCCCACCACAACTACTTTTTACACCAGAGCCTATATTATGGGTTGAAGAAAATGAGGTAGATCAACCTTCCTTGATTCCTATGTTTACCATAGAGCATACATGCACATTGAATAATCAATAGGAAGATACCATTCTCTCTAATGTTCTTCAACATAATTACCAAACTCCATCTACATATCTCAACCACTTGTAATGTGTTGAGTGCCCATTTTCTAGCTTCTAAGAATTGAATAATTTTGATGCATCTGTATTAAAAAATATTCCACCAATTACTACCTCATAGCGTCATCCAAACTAGATCCATTAGCAATATGAAAATAATTAAATAACTATCACAACAAGTTTAAATCTCTCCAAGAAAAATATTACTTATTAATATCAAGTTGGAGTTCAATGAAGAAAAGTGTCGAGTTCACATGTTATATGAAAACCGACATGATTTTGCATGGGATTATGAGGATATATAAGTAATCAACCTAGAAACATACACACATCATATTTACATCAAAGAAGACTACCAACCAATTAGATAGCCACAACATAGGATGAATCCAAATTTTCAAAAAATAGTCAAAATGGAATTACAAAAACTTTTGACTGCTAAATTTATATATCCCATCTTTGACAGTGAATGGGTGTCACCTTTGGTAATTATACCAAAGATAAATGGATAACGGTTTGTATTAATCGATTAAAAGAAACTCAACACATCAACTAGGAAGGATCACTTCCATCTACCCTTCATTGACCAAGTGTTAGACACACTAGTAGGGAAGAAATATTTTGCTTTTTTAGATGGCTTCAATGGTTACAACCAATTAGAATTTCTTTTGGGACTAGGAAAATACCACCTTTACTTATTCCTAGGGTGATTATGCTTATGTTATATTAACCTTTGGGATATGTAACACTCTCATAACATTTCAGAGGGTTGTCTTGAGTATCTTTGTAGATATGGCAAATGAATGTGTAGAAATCTATATGGATGATTTCATTATCTATGGAGAGACATTTGATGAATGCTTGAAAAACCTAGAAATAGTGATGCAATGTTATCAAGAGAATCATATGTCTCTTATCCATAAGAAATGTTACATGATTATGATAGATGGTATTGTCATATGCCACCATGTATTTTCTAAAAGAATTAATGTTGACCCTATAAAAATCAACATCATCAAAATCCTGCTTGTTCCTAAAAAATAGAAAGATGTTAGGATTTTTCTAGGACATGTTGGTTACTACATGAGATTCATCAAAAAAATTATTAAAGTGGAAGCGCCATTGTTCACCCTTCTGACTAAAGATGTTAAATTTCTTTGGACTCTTGCTTATGACACAACCTTTAAACAATTGAAAGAATTATTAACCACATCCACTATTATACATGGTTCTAATTGGAGGCTTCCCTTCCACATTCATATAGATACTTTAGATACTTCCCTCAAAGTTGTGGTTGCCCAAAAACATGAAGAACTCAATTATGGCATCTATTTTGTAGGAAATAATATGTAGGCAGTAGAATTAAATTACATAGTTATGGAAAAAGAGTTCTTGGTATTAGTTTACAATATTAAAAAGTTTTATCACTACATCACTAGGTATCTAGTCTTTATTCATATGGACCATGCATCTATTTGGTACCTTATGAATAAAATAGCTATTTTAGCTAGAGTGATAAGATGGATGATCTTATTACAAGAATTTGATATCACCATTGTAGATAAACCTGGTTGGGACAATGTGGTGATTGAATCTTTATCATTCTTGTAAACCTCTGAAAAGGATACCATAGTGGATGACTCATTTCCAAATGAGCACTTGTTCTTTCTCACCCTTATGACACGCTAGTATGCTAATATTGCTAATTACCTTTTAACAAGGTTACTTTCACAACACTTCCTCCTCAAACAAAGATGAGAATTGATTCACAAAAGTGATAGATATTCATTATTGTCTAGATTCCATTTCTAAACTAGGCTTGACTCTATAATTAGAATATGTCTTAGATAAAATGAAGTTCCATAAATCTTCAAATCCTGCCATGATGAACCCTATGAAGGACATTTTATAGCCACATATAATAGTAAAAATTTTGAATATAGGATACTATTATCCCTCACTCCATAAATAATAAATGAGATACACTACTCATTTGATAAATGTCAATGTATGGGGAGACCTACACATTTAGATGAAATACCTTTGGAGCCCTAGATGGTACTCGAACCATTTGAAAAGTGGGGCCTAGACTTTGTAGTAATTTTTGATCCAAAATCCAAAAACAAAGAGTAAATCCTTATCTATATTGACTATGTCACTAAATTTTTGGATGTAAAGGCTCTTACACATGTTAGAGATGAGAAGGTGGTAGCTTTCCTCTATGAAGAAATATTTACTAGATATGGTATACCATGTGAAATAGTCACTAATTAGGGATGCCAATTCATTGTTAATTTAATTACTACCTTAGTCTATTAATATGAGATTGGGCATAATAAATCAACTCCATATCATCCACAGTCCAATGGATAGGTGGAATTCACCAATAGGGTGTTAGGAAATATTTTCGCAAAGACTATTAGTCTATCTCATAAGGATTGGGAGGCTAGGATTCGTAAAGCTATGTGGGATTTAAAAATCACATGGAAGAAAACTATAGGCTTCATTCCATATGATTTGGTCTATATAAAGAAACGTATCTTTCTGATTTAAATTGATCACAAGACCTTGTGAATAACACTAGAACTTAGGATGGATATATTTGAATCCCAGAAAGAAATGCTTATGTAGTTGAATGACTTAGATGAATATAGACAATATGAATTATAGAACATAAATATTTTACAATATCAATAGATTGGATTGCATGATAGGTGCATTAAAATTAGATAATTCTATAGAGGAGATTGGGACCTTCTTTTTGACTCCAAATATAAGGATCGCAAGGGTAAACCCTAGACTAGATGGCTTGGTCCTTTTGATATTGAACATGATTTTGAAAATGGAGTAGTCTAATTACAAATGATTGATCTAATGAGATTACATCTACTATTCAACGGCCACAAACTCAAGTTGTATAGAAAGCCACTTACTCAAGAAAAATTTACTAGTCACATACACCTATAATTATAAGATGGATACAATGATGTCTTAGATAGGCATGTTGCCTCACCAAAGAATGAGAGAACCAATACACACTCAAATGAAGAAGGAGAGGAGGACATCCTTGCCCTCCTTTGGTATGATGAATGACATCTTCACCTGGTCATTGATAAGTCATATTTTTAGGTGACTTGGTCAGGACCTAAATAAACATTCTACTACAAATAGTAGTTAGAATAAAAAATAATATATATATATATATATATATATATAATAATGAAAACCCATTTTTGGGTGTTGTTGGTAGCTTTTGGGTAGAAAACCAGCCTACTAGCTATTTAGATCTATAAAAAGGGGCTAAGTAGAAAACTAGTTCGCTAGCTATTTAAGGGTAAAAAAAATTGAAAAAGGGAAAGTGAGAAAGGATGAAAAGAGATGTAAATACATCCAATCCTAACTATTCACATCAACATAATTTATCTTGAGCTGTTATGGGCATTTATGTAGCTGCTACAAATACCTTTTATGTAATTGGCCATCACTTTGTAGCTTGATATAAGAACTTTTTTAGCTATTACAAGTACCCTCTCATGTGTATTATCACCTTACTATAAATAATGAAACATATCCATGTCTACTAGGCACAAAACCTCCAGGGCATAAGTAACATCTAGACACTTAATAACTGGTTCATGCAAATGGTCACTAGGTAGTAATGCCCTTAGCTACATGTTTAGGATATTCCACCCCATCACTTAAATCACTTGAATTTTCAATTTCCAGCTTATGGTATGACAAAAATAACTTATCCTCCAAGTCTTAGACCCTTGTTCCATGAAAACTATCCTATATCACATGCATGTAGGCTATAGGCATCATGAACACCTAACCATCGATGATCTCCCAATCACTTCACAAAGGGTCTACTTCACTATAGTTAAAACTACCAACCCAATAATTGCATTTTTTAACCATTAACATGCAAATATTTCCATGCCAACACATGTGGGACTCCCTAAGCATCACATCAAGAGAACCATTATTAAAAGGTACACTATATCTTTCATCATTGAAAATATCTTCATTATTATAATATAGCACATATGGTATTAATAAATCATATCTAATTATGAGTCTAGTCATTAATTCAAAATTATATGACATCACCTATAAACCCATAATTCTATTCCTCATGATGGCCCTTCTTATCCTATACTTCCTACTCATTTCGTGTCACTTAAGGATATGTGACAGCTCAACTAGGGGGAGAATGTTATGGGTTAGAACCTCACATGCCACGGGAACCCTTGAGATTCCATAATTTATAGCCTACAATTTCAAATCCACCATTATTGATCCAAACTCTAAATTGACAACTTCACATTCACCAGTCATGAACCAAACCCTACAACCTATAAACCCTACATTTTCCATTATATAACAAACTTGTTATAGGTATATTTTCATAGGTATAAAGAGTGTGTAGCTGACTATTTGTTAAAGGGACTTATAGAGAAGTTAAAATGGGAGTGTTATTCATGTGGAGAGAGCCCTTAGACCATAGGCACTTACAACGAAACCAAGCTAGTTAGGATGTCTTCCACAAAGCTAGTTGGACCACTTATTTTGAATGGTTACAAAAAAATTTAGAGCCTCTTTCTAGGAAATTTTTAGGTTATTTTAATGGAAACCAAGCCACTATATATATCATCACATTTATAGTTATTGAGACCTTGGTGAGCTAAGCAACTAGGCTACCATTCATGGGGGAAAATTGGTAGGATAGACCCAATGGCCAAAAAGATAGGTAGTAGTTTTACAATGAAAATGAAATATTGGTATTAAAGAAAAGAGTTGTGGAAATACTTAGTCTACCTATACAATAGAGAGAGAGAGAGAGAGATAACACTTGGTCTACCTATATTATCAAGTACATGACCTATAAGGGAAGGTATTCTCTCATTTACACTCTCAAGTTCCAAATTTTAAATCATTTAAAACATAATAGAGTCATTAATGTTCCAAATTTATTATGAAATATTTTGAAAAAAATGTCCAAAGAATATCATAAGGACATTTAAATATCTCTATCTCACCACTGCCTAATATGGCTAATATTAAATAATGAGTAGCTTCTATCAGACCTAACCTCACTTGGGAGCAATTTTTGGCCCTAGAAAATATTGTACCCCAATAAGAAGAGGGTAATAATGAGAGGGAATCCCCTAAGGAGCAACCCTAATAAACTATTCAGGAAGATGTTGAGGGCACTAGTCCTGCTAGTTAGTCCATAGGCACTGAAGGTCCATCTGAGACTGCTACAAGAAAGAAGAAGAGGAGAAGATTGATATTATTCCATTTTAACATAGAGGAAAAAAAACCACAACATCATGTCCCTTCTCCCATTATTTCTTCACCTTAGAATGATTCCTCTACACTATCTCCTACTAGACAAGAAGAAGTTCCCCTATCAATTGATGCACAAGAAAAAAAATACATTAGTCACCACTCTTACAAAGAAAATTAAAACCAAGAGGAGTAAACCCATGGTGTCAAAAATGAGACCTCTTCTTAGGATATCTCAAAGGATGAAGATACAAAAGACAACTATAGCCTCCTTAACCAAAGCTATCATTGATGATGAAAAAGTAAGGAAAGAGGTTAGGCTTAAGAAAACCTTTGATGGATTTGAAATAGATGAAAGGTCTACTGATGAAGGATCTACCAAAGTAGTAGAAGAATAATGGTTACCACTCCCATCTATATTCACTTAGGATGACATTAATCTCCTCATTAACATTAAGTACATAGATGAGGAATTAAGAGAGGTAGATCACCATGTAGGAGAAGAAGAATTGGTTGCAGAAGAGGTTATGGAAAAAGGAAGAGAACAATTTTTTTCTAGTGATTAGGAGTTACAAACATTGGAATAAGCTATGGAGCAAATATATAGACTCAAAAATGAGATAACAAAGCTAAAAGGAAAACAAGGCATTGAAATGCTTTTAGTAGTAGCAGAGTTTATCAAACCCTCTAGGGATAAAGAAAAGATAGTGGAGGAACATAAAATATCCGTATCCACCTTGGCAACATAAGCCCTTATAATAGATTATGTTCTAGCTTTGATACCCTTATATTAGGTATTTCCTCCTCCATTGTCCACTACACCAATACCTACTACAAAACAAGTTATTGATTTGGATTTATCAGCCACCACTCTAGTAGAGACTGATGTTCTTTTAGTTTTTTTTAAGGAAAAATTCAATAATAATGAATCTTAGCACAATGAATTAGTGTAGAGATTAAAGGGATATGTTGAATAAAAAAACATGATTAACTATAAGAAAAATTGGAATTTTCTGAAATTAGGATCAAATATCTAAAGGAAAAGATTGGAAAATTGCATGAAACTACTAAACTATTGATGGAGTATAGACCCCCTTCTAGGGTATATGTTGTATATTTAGAAGAGAAGTGATTGAAATTTAGGTATGATAGGATTTATAATGATAAATATTATATGGTCTATGACCCAAGATCTTTATTTAATGAGTATATACATGTTGATCCTAATCATTAATCTTAGCTAAGTGAATTCTACATTCACCAATATGTTGTTACTAAAGATACAAAATGGAATCCCAACAACTATTTGGGGGATGTATTGTTAAATGCATTTTCTTCATATATTTTGAAGGAAATTGAAAGAAAAAAACAAATGAAATAATATCAAGAAAATGAGAAAGAAGCCACACTGATGATCAAGGGTGAATCCAAATATTTGGGTGCTATAGTGGAAGAATGGATCTCATTTATGAACACAAATTCTCCACAAGAATGGGTTTCTATAAAGCAGGTGGAAGTTTAGAACCACTATTTGAGTCTCATGGAAGGAGATGGAAGGTAATTTTCTGTTGGCTATTCTCACAGATGGGTAGAACTCTTAGATGCCTTGAATAGGAAGAGATCATACTCCCCTCAAAACTTTAGGGAGGCCATCCATAGAGTATACTTGTATATTGAACTTTTTAAGAGGTGAAGAATATAATGGTTGGGATTGATTTTTCAACCCCTTAAATTTTGGTTCCAAATTCCTAACTGGGAAGGAAATGTTATACATAACAGAGAGGTAGACAAGAAAATATGTGAATACATTGAGTATGCTAAAGGTTTTTACATTTTTGAAGGGTCAAGCTATCCTGATCCACTAGTCTTTAGAAAATTTTGTAGTTTTAAAATACAACTAAGGATTACTCGAGGTCATGTAAGAGGATAAATAGGGGGGTGATGAGGCCACCAATTGCTTAATTTTATAGCCTCATCCATGCTTAGTATATGTATTTTTCCATGTAAATCCCATAACTATCCATCACTTATGTAAATAAATGAATGAAGTTATGATTTTGTATATATATATATATATATTTGTGTTTATGTTATGTTATGAACTATTGATGATTTCCTTGATTGAATTATATTGGTGTGAATTTATCTAACAAACATTTGAAGGGTCATGAAAGGTTGTAGGATCTTGGTAAGCCATAACTACTATAAAATACCCATAGCAATTGTAGGCCTCACCTATAGGTTGCCCATAGCCACTACAAAATAATTGTAATAACTATAAGCTTCACCCACAAGTTTCCTTTAGCCACTATAGAACACCTATATCAACTATAAGCTTCACCTACATGTTACCTACAACCACTACAGAGTACCTACAACAACTAAAGGTTTCACCTATACGTTGCATGTAGTTACTATAGAGTGCTTGTAGCTACTATGTAAAATAGAGTTATTATTAAGATCTTATAGACACATCTAGTTGTCTTGGAGAACCAATGGATGATTGGGAATAATCATAGTTGTTGTACAAATTCCCTACATATAAGGATACATTGGATGTGCTACCAAAGATGGAAAAGACAAGGATAATGAGAAAAGACAAAAGCAAATAAAACAACAAAACAATATGATTTGTCTCTAATCTAGTCAAATATAAAACAAGTAACTACAATTACTAACCACTTGAAGTTTGACTGGGGTAGTTTTTAAGTATTTGTATTTTTTCCTAGTTTAGTGTTTTTTTGTTAAGAGTCAATAAACTATCTTCTATATTTAAAGGAATAACCTATATCATAATAAGATTTTGAGAATTTTGAGAATGTAATAGTAGAATTTTTTGAAATATAGCATTTATATTCAAAGCTGAGTAATGAAAAAGTTGAATTTGTAAGAAATTTATGAATTCTATAAGAGAGGGATTGGAGCTCAGTTCTAAATGAGGAAGGGCCCCCTGAGAATGAGATACTGTGAAGATCATGTCCCTATTTAATTATTAGTGTGTTGTGTAAGTTGATTTTACTATTAAGTTTGAATATATAAGTGTGATTCATGTATGGTACATAAGTGTGGAATAGTTATATAATTCTATCATAGTAGTTTCATATGTTAAGCACGGGATATACTGAGAGGGAGGGATAAATTAGTATATCATATATATTTATAAAACTTTCTCTTAATCAAATTCCACTTAACCAAACATTCAAGAGATGCAATAAAATTGAAACAATAAACACACCACAAGATAGAGACACCAAATACAACATGGAAACCCAATGTGGTAAAAACCATAGAGAAAAATATCAAGTATATGAATGAGTACCAACTCAAATAATATTCAAAAGCACCAACTTGTGAGAGCACCAAACCCTTTGATAAGCACCAACAAAACAACTATTCATGAGCACCAACCCACATGATCACCAACCCCTTCACTGAGTACCAACACAAAAATAATTTGTGAGCACCAACCCATAGGAGCACCAACCCCTTTATGTATACCACACAAATATCTCTCAATGTTGCTATCTCAATAAATGATAGTTCATTACAACATATATTTCCTCTCTCTCACCTTTGCTCTTCTAAGCTAGATATAACAAATATAAATCATATTCATCTCTCACAAATGCTCTTCTAAGCTAGATATTACTATCTCAAATCAAACTCTATCTCACTCATTACAAATGGCTTCTCAAGCCTTTATTTATAACTTTACAAATGACCTTTGGCCTTCCCCCTTTTTGACCATTAAATCCTCAAGGAAAATGGCACCAAACTTGTATGAACTTTCATATCCTTTCCTTTGAAAATTCATGTGGTGACTGTTCATGAGCAAAAATGTCCTTCCCTCTTTTGTTTTTACCTTGGTGACTTTTAATATTCCTCAAAGTGTCCCTTCATGAGAAATTGTGCCCTTCCTCTTTTGCCTTCACTTGGTGACTCTTGGAATTCCCCAAGATGACTATTCATGGGAAAATGTGCTCCATTATTCTTTTGTCTTTACCCCATGACTCTTTGACTTCTCCATGGACCCTTCTTTTGTCTTATATGCAACGAAAAATATATTCATTAATATAAATAAATATTAACACAAATTAGCCAAGATATATCTATTATAAACATTATTAAATGAAATGGGGCCTTTATCACCAATAATTCTAGACCTTTTATATTAATGACAATATTTCCAACAATCTTGTCCTTTGTCATTGATGGTAGCCTCAATCTTAAAACAACCACATTCTGAATCTTGCACATACTATCATATAAAAACATACAGTAACTCCCCCTTACTATAGCAACTTGTACCTATTTCTATACATGTACATGTACTTTTACCTATTATTCTCCCCCTTTGACATCAATGGAAAAGGGCCTACCTAGAGGCAACACTTATCTCTCCCTCAACTGATGTTGAACCTCAATGGCAGGAAGTAAAGGAAATTACTCCCAATTTCTCTGGTAGATACTCAAATGTGTCTTTTGGTAGTGCCTTTGTGAAAATATCTACAATTTTCTCTATAGTACTAATATATTCCATCTTAACATGTTGATGTACAACCTACTCTCTCAAGAAGTGATATCTAATGGGAATATGTTTTGTTCTTGAATGCATTACTATATTTTTTGAAATATTTATATCACTTTTGTTATCACAAAAAATGAAAATAGGTTCATCATACTTTACCTTGATATCTTCCAAAGTTTGCTTCATCCAAAGCACTTGAGTACAACACAATACTACTGTAATATATTCTTCTTTAGCTATAGAAAGTGATACTTAATTTGGCTTTTTGCTTAGCCATGATACTAAGATATTACCAAGGAAGAAAGCTCCTCCACTTGTACTCTTTTTGTCATCCAAGAACCATGCCCAATCTGATTCTGTATAAGCAACCAAAGTGAAATCTTTACCTGTGGGATACCATAATCCATAATCCAATGTCCCCTTGATATATTTGAATATTCTTTTCACTAACTGAACATGACTATCTCTTGGAGATGATTGATATCTTGTAACCATACCTACTACATGCATGATGTCTAGCCTTGATGGTGTCAAATATAAAATACTACCAATCGTAGATCTATACAAAGATGGATCTATAATAGGTGAATCTTCATCCTTGCTCACCTTATTTCCTATACACATAGGTGTGCCAACTGGTGCACAATCCTCAAAACCATATTTCTTCAACATTTCTTTGGCATATTTACTTTGAGATATGAAAATTCCTTTGTCTGATTGAAATATTTTCAATCTTAAGAAAATTGATATTTCTCAAAGCATAGACATCTCAAATTATTTTTGCATTCTATTAGAAAATTATTTTTTCATCTTTTCAATATTTCCTCCAAAAATGATATCAACAACATATAACACAACAATCAATTGATGCTCACCTTCTATTTTGATGTAAAGATTACTATCAATAAATCCTCTCTTGAATCCTTGATCTTGTAGGTACTTATAATGTTTTGCATACCAAACTTTGGGAGCTTGTTTTAATCCATACAATGTTTTCTTTAATCTACATACATGGTTACTAATATTTGAGAGAATAAATCCCTTAGGCTACTCAATTTAGACCTCTTCTTCAAGATTCCCATTTAGGAAGGTAGATTTGACATCCATCTGAAATACTTTGAAATTTTTAAACACTGCATATGCAAGAAACATTATAATAGCCTCTAACCTTGCCACAAGTGCAAAATTTTCTTTAAAATATATTCCCTCAATCTGAGCATATCCTTTACATAATAATCTTGCTTTATTTTGGGTTACTTCTCCATTTTCATTTAACTTATTTATATAAACCCATTTTGTTCCTATCACATTATGATCTTTTGGTCTAGGCACTAATTCTCAAGTATCATTCTTTTCTATTTGATTTAATTCCATCCATAGCCTTAACCCAATGCTCATCATGTCTAGCTTCTGAAAAAGTTCTAGGCTGAATTTTAGATAACAAAGAGAAATTAACTTGCTCGGATTTACTAACCATCATTATTTTGGTGTGAATTCTTTCTTTTATGTCCCTAATGATGTCACTTTCATTATGATTTCTATAAACATATTTGGATGGAGTCTTGGTGCCATTTTTCTCCTCCTCCTTCTTCTCATCTTCATCTAATTCTTCAAATCCTTCCTCTTCAATAATTTTAGGAATGTCTACTAGATCACTGATTCTTTGTGTTCCATCTTCTTCTATCCTGACACTTACACTTTCAAAAAATTTCTTGGTTATTTTGTTATAAAATTTATAAGCTTTAATTTTTCAAGAATAACCAAGAAATATACCTTCATCTGCTCTGGATTCAAACTTACCAAATTTTTTATCGATTCTCTTTATGAAGCATTTGCTACCAAAAACTCTGAAATAATCAATTGTTTCTAGTTTGTCTTTCCATAGCTTATAAAGAGTCTTGTCATTGTTGACTCTTAATAAAGCTCTATTCTAAATATGAATTGATGTACCAACCACCTCTCTCCAATATTTATCTGCTATCTTGGATTCATTTATCATTGTCCTTGCCATCTCCTAAACTATTCTATTTTTCTATTCAACTACTCCATTTTCCTTTGGAGTTATATATGTTGAATAATGTCTCTTTATTCCATGATCTTTAAAAAAATCAATAAATTAATCTGACATGAATTCTCCTCCTTTATCTGATCTTAAACATTTAAACTTCAAATTAGTTTCATTTTCAACTAATGCTTTGAATGTTTTGAACTATCTAAAAGCTTCTAATTTTTTCTTTAAAAATATTACCCAAGTCACACGTGAAAAATCATCAATAAGCAACATGAAATATTGATCACCTTGAGTTCTTTGAGTCCTCATAGGTCCACATAGGTCAGTGTGAACAAGCTTTAGCATCTGAGTGGTTGAGTACTCTTTTGTTTTGAACCACCTTCTAGTCTGCTTCCCATGATGACAAGGTCCACAAAGCATGTTAGATGGCTTTGTAATCTTTGAAAGATTCTTGACTGCTTGCTTTTTGCTAATCTTGAAAATATTGTCAAAATTTATGTTTCCCATTCTCCTGTGCCATAGCTAACTTTCTTCAATCTAACTCAAACAACATTTTTGACCTTTGATGTCTGATAGCATATACAAATGATTACCTATTTTCTAAGCATCTACAACTAATACATCTTAATCTTTTCTTCTAATTTAATAACCTTATGCATAAAACTTTAGTGTGTGACCCTAATCACACATTTGACTTACACTCAAAAGATTATGCTTAAGACCTTCTACATATAAAACATTTTTAGTTTTAGTTCTACCATTATCTAAACTTAGTGTACCTTTTCCAACAATTCTGGTAGTAGTATTATCTTCAAATTTCATTGTGCCACCATTGATCTTATTCAAGGTTACGAACTTTCTCTTATCTCTTTTTATGTGCCTCAAACATCCACTATCAATGAACCATGGATTTTCTTCATTTCTTGCATGCAAAGCTATCTGGACCAACATAGAATCTTTTGGTCATTTCTTCTGCCATGTCTGAACCTTTTTCTTGATGTATGGAGCCTTGAAACCTTAGTCCTATTTGACTAACTCAAAAATTCTTCTACAATACTAAGCTATGTGTCTGAAGTTGTTACACTTGTAACAAATTATAGCCTCTTCATCAAATCTTGATAGAGGAGCAAAAGACTTGTAGCTTTTGCTTGACTCTACATGACTTTCCTTTTCCTTATTTCTAAGACTGTTAGCTCTTTTTCTACATTCTAATTTCTTGTGACCATTTCCATTAAAATAAATATAGTAACCATAAAAATAGGACCTATTTGTGTATCTCTAACCTGATTGCCTTTTGTAGCTTTATTCCCTCCAAGCCTCTTTATTTGAGATGACCTTTGTATTCTTCACTTCTTCCCTCTTTATCTATTCTTTTGTAAGAGCTTCAACATAGCTCTTTTTATTTTCAAAACTGATACCTATCTTATCTGAATTTGTGTTTTGAATTTCCAATATCTTATTCAGCATATTAGTGTTATTCTCAAATTTTGAATCATTGGTTACTCTATCATTGATTTCTTTATCTATTTTATCAAGATCTATTTTTAAAGAAGCAATTTAAATAACATACCTTTCACATTCTTCTCTTACTATTTTCAACTATTATATTATACCTTCTTCATTCTTCTTGGCTTCTTTAAAGTGTGCTTGGAGATCTTCAATTATCTCCTTTGACTCCTTTTCATTTTTCTTGATCTAGCACTTCAATCTTTGATTTTTATTTTCTACAAATTTTAACTCTTCTAAGGCACAAATGAGTTCTCCATTTAGATTCACTTCAGCTTCATCCTCTTCTTCTTCTTGATCAACTATTCTTTTTCTTGTAGAGGCACCTTCATGTATGGTCATCTTGTGCTTTCCCGATCTACCTTCAAGCTATAAAACTTTTTCAAAAGGAACCTGCTCTGATACCAATTGTTAAGCATGGGATATATTGAGAGGGGGTGAATCAGTATATCATATATCTTATAAAAATTTCCCTTAATCAAATTCCACTTAACCAAACATTCAAGATATGTAACAAAACTAAAACAATAAACACACCACAAGTTAGAGAGAGACATTAGATATAATGTGGAAACCCAATGAGGGAAAAACCATAGAAAACATTCTCAAGTATATGAATGAGCACCAACTAAAACAATATTCACAAGAAACAACTTGCAAGAGCACCAACCCCTTTTCTAAGGACCAACACATAAACTATTCATGAAAACCAACCCACAAGAGCACCAACCCCTTTGCTGAGCACCAACACAACAACAATTCATGAGTACCAACCCACAAGAGCACCAACCCATTTTCTTATAACTAACTCACAGGAGCACCAACCCCTTTGTGTATACCACACAACTATCTCTCAATGTTTTTATCTCAACAAATGATAGTTCATTACAACATCTCTTTCCTCTCTCTCACCTTTGCTCTTTTAAGCTAGATATAACAAATACAAATCATATTCATCTCTCACAAATTCTCTTCTAAGCTAGATATTACTATCTCTACTCAAAATCTACCTCACTCATTACAAATAGCTTCTCAAGCCTTTATTTATAACTTTCCAAATGACCTTTGGCCATCCCCCTTTTTTACCCTTCAATCCTCATGGAAAATGGCACCAAACCTATATGACCCTTCATATCCTTGCCTTTGAAAAGTCATGTGGTGACCCTTCATGATCAAAAATGTCCTTCCCTCTTTTTTCTTTACCTTGGTGACTTTTTGTATTCCTCAAAGTGTCCCTTCATGAGAAATTATGCCCTTCCTCTTTTGTCTTCACTTGGTGACTCTTGGAATTCCCCAAGATGACTCTTCATGGGAAAATGCATCCCATTCTTCTTTTGTCTTTACCTCATGACTCTTTGAATTATCCATGGGCCCTTCTTTTATCTTATGTGCAACCAAAAATATATTTGTTAATATTAAATAAATATTAACACACATTAGCCAAGATATATCTATTACAAACATTATTAAATGCAATGGGGCCTTTATCACCAATAATGCTAGACCTTTGACATCAATGACAATATTTCCAACATCATAATATATATGTCTGGTGAATTTCTCATAAATTCATTCTATTGAAACTATAAAATCAAGTTGATTCTTCTATCAGTAATGCATATATAGTGTTGACACTCTTGAAAATATTACACACCCTATGTTGATAATTAATGTTTAATTAGATTGGTGAATCTTCTAATCACTAGGTAATTAGTCTACACAACACATGGTTGAACTGATAGTTGTTTGGGGGACTAAAATAGAATGTTTTAGTTGAAATGGAAGACCCATCCATAACATGGTTCTTCATTTCTAACTCTCGGTAGTGCTTGTATCTAGAAATATGTTGTAACCTTGATACATTAATGTTAAAAAGGGAGGTTATATGCACCCTAGTGATTTTAATTATAAAATAGGCATGTTCTATCTTGATGGCTCTGAATTACTATTTTAGGATAGAATTGCACCATTGTGGGAGATTTTTTTAGGCTCTTTCACTCCTATCTACAATATTGGAATAACCTTAGGTTGTGGATATCCTATTATGAGGTTGAACCTCTAGGTTTTTTAATGAGGACATCTCCTTAGATGCTTCACTTTGGATTATTTCCCACACTAAAATGTATTACTAACTAAGGAAAAATGGAAGATAAATATAACATGAAATGGAAACCTAAGCTAAGGATGGTGATGCACTAAAATATGAAATGATCCACTTCTATCTTGGAAACCTTAACAACTACTAATGAACCTAGACAAGACATATACTAATATGATCATATCTCAATTCCACAAGCATAAGTATTTTGTGTGGAGGTGAAATTAAAACCCTATAATTTGAAGGATAGAAAGAAATAGGTATATATGAGACACTATAAACTTATGACACTTCAAGAAAGACACCAATGTCTAATAATTCACACAACCTACAAGGAACCAAGAGAATTAAAGAAAGATACATAGATAATATATAGATGCTAAAAAGGGACATAAATCTACAAGTTAAACTCTAATAATTTATACTTGAATTTAAACCAGAATCAGTAAATTTATCGTATTGCTTCAAGAGAGTGTTTGTAAGGTGATTTTGATAGATTGACTCCAACACCAAATAAGGGATCATTTTTAGACTAAAAATCCTCTATATATAGTATAAAGGGATGAGAAAAGAAGGGTCTTGTATGAGAAAATGGATAAGGGGGTCATAAATGGTTTTAACTACCACTATTATCCTTGAGCTCTTTTACATTCAAAGTATGCAACTGCCCTGACCATGAGATAAACCATCCAATTTCATTACAAACCTTGGGCCCCTTGTGCATTCATGTCTCCCTTTTTATAGGTGAGAGATCCATGTAGAAGGTATCTTCATGTCTCCACCAAGTTTGAATGATTTTATCTTTGCATTAAAAACTAGGTGTGTTCCTTCACTTTGCATGTCCTATATGTATAAGGATGAAATCCCCATATCTTTGAATCTAGACCAAGCCATGCTACTTTTACATTAAATGGCTATTTTTTAGAGATTATGGCCATGTCAAAGGATGAGGACCTCTCCATTAATTTCACCTACCAGTTCCTACTTTGAAACCTAGTCCATATCTTTCTTATAGATTAAAAACCAATCTAAAGACATTGGTTTTCCTGTATCCATTTATGTCAATGTAAGTCCATACAAATCCAAATAGATACTTTCAAGGGTTTATATTTTCACATTTGTGGACCTATCATGGGATATTTGAATCCAAATGGATATTTTAATCCCAATGGATATTTTCTGAGCTTGAACTTTGACATTAGTGGAAATGTCATTTTCCCTTTAGATAATTTCCTATGGGCCTTTATATTTTAGACACTTTTCTAGAATAATTTATGTGGAATTTTTTACTAAAGGAATTATAATTGGGACTTTTTGAGAATGACCATTTAGATTTTGAAAGGTCCTTTGGATAAGGGCCCTTTTTAAAGGAAAAGTATCTTTTTGCCACATTTAAAATGCCCCTTTTGAAAGGGAATGTACCCTTCAAAAATTTTGTAAATGTCCTTTGGTTATTTGAAATTAACCATTGGATTTTTTTGAAAATATCCTTTGGAAAAATTTTCTTTTACCACTTTCCCAAAAGAAAAGTCTTTGGGAATTTTCGAAAGGTCCACTTCCTCAAAAGATACCCTCTGAAACTTTTTCTTGGTAAACTTTTTGAATGAAAATTTTTTTGGGCCTTTTATTTCAGATAGAATGTCCAAAACATTTCTAATGCTTAGCCAAAAAGACCTAAAACAAATCTCCCAAAAGAAATATGTCTTTAGGGAAATCATTCAAAAATAATTTACCCAAAAGAATTTAGTCTTTGTGTTTTGATTTGTATATTTTATCTGAAATAATTATCCATTTGAAAACTTTTTATAAAACAACTTGTCCAAAAGAATTAAACACTTATCCAAAAAAAGAGGCCCTAAAATAATCTATCTTAGCAAAGAAAAGGCTAAAAAAATTCCAAAGTAAAGACTTGGCCCATAAGGCTTTGTAATTAGGTTTTCCAAGGTTTGTAAGTCCTTTTAGACTTGTTCACAAAACTATTGTTTGACCCTCAAGATTTAGAATTTTTCTCAGCTTATCCATCTAAGCACAATATTGGTATGTGGGCCAAAAAAATGGCCAAAATCTTTGGTGACTCTCAGGGAAGCATGCCTTCTACATTTGCGAACCTAGACCACTTACCTTGTCTAGTCCATTAGGAATGGATTCATTAACCTCTACAAGTGATCTGGTCCAAAAATGGATATAAGGTTGACCCTTTTTATAACTTCCTCTTAAATCAATAAGGATAATAATAACAAAACAAACACTATTCCCAAGGCACATAGGGAATGGAAACACATAACTAAAAATATGTGGACAAGGCACTTAGGAGAAAATATGAAAAACTATAAAAAAAAATATATATAATGGCTACAAACTCTTCTAATAACAAGACATTAGATGAATCCCATTGACTGGGATTGGTAGTACCTCTCTATCTAATTAGGCCAACTGAAAAGTATTATGTTATTTACATATATGGATAAAATAAGGACCACTCCACAAGTTATCAAATTTTGTATGGTTATCTAGCTTGGCCTTATTTGAATCCCACTTGAGGATTAGATCCCCTTCCTTGAATTTCCTTAATATGGCTCTCTTATTGAAGGCTTTCTTGACTTGATCTTGATGTGACTCTAGTGTTTTTATTTCAAGGTCTCTTATTTCTTGAAGCTCCATGAGTTCTACTAGTCTCATATTCATGGGCTCATCTTCCATCAACTCTAGCTGATGGGGTAGTTCTAATGTAGGCAGCTCAAGATAAATGGGAAACATGGCCTCCCTTCCATATACTAAGACATATGGAGAATTTCCAATGGCAGCTTTAAGAGTCACCCTATCAGCCCACAAGGCTATCTTTAGTTTATTATTCCATGTCTTGTGATTCTCTTCCATAGTTATCTTGATGATTCTTAAAAAATTATTTTTGGACTCAATCAGTTCATTTCATTAAGAATAATAGTTAGAAGAGATGTTGAGGTAGATTCCCATCTTGAGAGCCCATTCACTTGTATTCAAAATAAGGAATGATAATGCATTATAAGAAATGATAATGGACGGAACACCAAACCCAGTCATAATGTTGTCAGAGAAGTCTAGGACTACACCTTCATTAGCTTATTTCAACATAATGGATTTCACCAACATTATGAAGTATCTGGTGGTTGTAATCACCCATATATTCCCTACACATGATGGAGGGTTGATCATTCCTATGAAATCTAACCCTCATTGTATGAAGGGTTGCCCTACTTGAATTGGGTTGAGAGGAAGGGCTACCAATATTTGGTTACCCTCAACGAAAACACACTTTTAACACTTTCTTACACATGCATATAGATATTTAAAGAGGTTGGGATAGTAATAACCAACTCTCATCACTTTTTCCACTATAGTCTTTAGAGAAAAATGGCCTCCTATAGGTCAATCATGGAATTGCTCCAAGAGCCTTGTCATTTGGTCATCATATATTCACCTTAGGATCATTTCATTGAGTTCCTTTTTGGATAAAACCCCATAAACCAATGCATAGGTTATGGACTAAACTCTAAAATACCTTTTTTTTGCCTTATCTAGACTTTGAGTGCATTTTCCTATTATCAAAAAACTTTCCATATCATGGAGCCAACTCTTATGAAGTAGAGGTGCCTCCATCTATGAGTTATCGTGCATCACCATGAAAAATTCTTTGTCCTCATGAAGGTCATAAACCATATGATCACACAAACTTTTACCTCTTACTAGCTTAGTTACCTTGATCTCCACATCATACTCCATGACCTTGGTCATTTAACCAACCCTCTTTTCATTCAAGTCTTTGTTAACAAGGAAGTCTCTTACTCTAGGATGAGACACCATAAGATAGATTTTTCTATTAGAGAGCATTGTCTTGAACTTTTTAAGGATTCTTACCATTGCAATGACTTATTTTTCTATGAAAGTATACCTCACCTCATACCCCTAACTAAAAAATTCTATTGGATGCTCAAGTCCTTCACTATTATTTTGCATTATAATAGCTAATATATTATCAATATTGACAAAAGCATGAATCTTCTATCTAGTAGAAAAGGTAGATTCTATAAGCTCCATAGTAGTTTAGCCCAAGAAAATAGTTTAAATCTAAATATGTGGGGACTATTGAATCATGAATAATGCTTGTGTAAATGATTTAATTCCAACTACTTTTACAAATGAAGTTTTGGAGTCTATCTTAGGATATTAAGTTTATTCTTTCACAAATAGTTTCAGTGGATATCATCAAATATCAATCATAGAAGAAAATAGAGCTAAAAAAACATTTGTAATATAATGGGGTTATTTTTCCTATAAGGGCATGCCTTTTGACAATAAAAATACCCTTGTAGTTTTTTCTTGTGTAGTGGTCATGACATTCAAGGATTTCATTCATGACTTCTTGGAAGTTTACCATAATTATAGGGAAGTCTTATTCTTATTCAAAAAACATTTTTCTAAGATTTTTTTAATGTTGGAATGATGTCAAGCCTTATGTATTTATTTGAATATAATAAAATGTTTATTTTTCACATTGTTTGGTGTTTTTTTAGGACACAGTCTGTAGCGAAGTCATTCTACTAGATTAGGTAAAAATCATAGTCATCCTAGGTATGCCTCCACCTATTAGCTCTACCAAAATGTGCTCTTTCTTGGGGCATAGAAGATACTATTGTAAATTTATCAAAGGCTATGAAGCTATTTCATATTCACTAGAAACTTTACTACATAGAAATGTGAAGTTTGTCTAGACTTCAAAATGCCATGTAGCTTTCATTGAGCTACAATAACAACTAGTTACTAGACTCATACTTATCATTCCAAACTGGAGAAATCATTTTCACATACATGTGGATGCTTTAGGTATCACAGTTGGTGTTGTTCTTGTACAACCCAGAGATGGTGTGATTGACCTTCTTTTTCATTTTTATAGATAAAAACTATCTAACATAGAGAAAAATTATACAACCATAAAATGGGAAGCATTAGCCATTACGTTTTCACTTCAAAAAATTTGGCACTATCTACTAGTGACACTATTCAAAGTCTTCATTGATCATCAATCATTGTGATACATTGTCAAAAAATATATGCTAGGAGGATGAATCTCTCAATGTTTGATATTATTTTAGGAGTTTCAATTATGTATAAATGTAAAGCTAGGAAGAGAAATTGTAGGACTAGACCATCTTAGTTGCATACCAAATGGGGAAGAGCCAAAAAAATTATAAGACTCTCATGATGCTCATATTTTCCATATCTCTATGATTCTTGATAACTGTGAAACCATTACCAACTTCCTTGAGCAAGGAGTATTCCATGAACACTTTGAAGAGTGTGATAAGGAGTTTGTGACTAGAACACTATAATATACCATCATTAATGGGTTTCTCTGGAACACGAATGACCTCACCTCTTAGAATAATTTCATCAAGGAGTCACATGAGGACATTTTATAGGAAAATACATAACTATAAAGCTACTACAAAGTGAATTATGGTCCAAATTTGTTTCAAGATGCACATAGAGTTGTGCAGCATTGTGATGTTTGCTAATGCCTAGGTAAACCATTATAGAAAGATGAGATACATTTGAATCCTTTGTTACTTGAACAACCTTTTGAACAATAGGTCATTGTTTTTCTTAGACTAATCAACCCACCAAGCAAGCAAAATAAATTAAATTATATCATTACTATGACCAACTAAGTTACTAAGTGAATTGAAGCTAGTATAACACCTAGCTATGATGTGAAGGATGTAATAAAGTTTCTATATGAAAATACCATTACAAGGTTCAGATACCATATAAAATTAGTTAATATAGAGGAATGAACTTTATAAACAATACTATAAATGGTTTGAATAGATAATTTATGATCTCTCATCAAAAAGCATTATGTATCATCTACAAGACAATGGCCAAGCTAAAGCATATAATAAAGTACTAGGTAAATTCCTAACAAAGATTTGTAATGTAAAGCAAGATGATTAGGAAGATCACATTCCTATAATTTTGTGGTAAAATTTCACATAGTACAAAAGGGTTATAGGATTTATGCCATTTCAATTGGTATATAGTCTAGAAGTAGTGATGATGATGGAATACTTACTACCCAGCCTATGTATTACCATGGTCATGTGACTCAAATATTATGAGTCTCTTAATAACTATATCATTGAACTGAATAAGATGGATGAGTTCAGATGTAGAGAAACCTAAATGTAGGAAGTGAAAAATTAGAGCTAAAAATGATGACATGATAGGATCTTGTGCTAAAAATAATTTCACAAAAATTAGCCAGTCTTATTGTATGATAGTTATTTGAGAGCATTCCCAAGCAAGCTATAGAGATGATGGAAAGTGCCCTATATTATCAATGTCTTAATGTAGTAAGGAACCATGATTTTAAGATATCTGTAAGGAACCATGTTGCTAGTGCGGGTAAATGGTTGTAGGCCTAAGCCCTACCACCAATACTCTATTGGTATCAATCTACAAGATGAGTGTGTACTAAATTGCACCATGTAGATTAGGATTTCCCTATTTTTTCATGTTTTGTGCATGTTTATATTATTACTTTTATATGATCTTAGTAATGACATTTTTGAATCATAAATACCAAATATTGCATGCACCATATGCGAGTAGGAGGATCCACATGTACCATTAGAACAGTCAAAGAGGGTCAAATAAAAAATGTTAAGTATGAAAATGGTACAAAAACATCACATTAGTAAGATATCTATCAGATAATGACCATCCCCCAAAATTAAATTCCTTATCCAAGGGTCAATGGATGCAATCTTAAAAAAATTGGTGGCTTGTCAACATCATCTACTCATACCCCTATATGGACACCAAAGAACATAACAACATAGCTCCACACATTCACCAATGACTAAATACTTTAATGGCAAAATTAGATATCAATTTTCCACATCCACCATTGAATTCATGATGAGTGGATTGCTAAGCATAGTTTTGATTTAGATCCGAATAGGTGTGAATTATATGAAATCCATGTTTGAATACCAAGTCAACATTTCATCCTTGAGAATATTTTTCATTAGCTACAACTATCAAAGATCCAAGCTATTTTACTACATAGAGAAAAAATATAATTTAAACTTCATACTTTATGTAGATATAGATACTTCAGTACTAATCAGGATTCTCACTGATGCATAAAAGGAAGCTATGGGTGTTTACATGTCATTTAGACAAATAAAGTATAGTGATCAAGAGACATTCAACTACCTCTACCAATCTAAACAAAAGATATTTTACCCTAATATTATTGATCTTGTGCAACCACTCACCCTCGTATCTCCCCACTAATTCTAGAATATAGATGTTGAGCACCTTCTATGTATGTCTACCGTTGGTGACCTAAGAGAGATCATGCAAGTATTTTTTGGGTGATACAATGAGGGTAAAATTTATTTAGGCATAAAAGAGACTATTTTAATCAACACACAAGCCACGGCCCAAGATCTAGGCATGATTTCATGTGGGGTTTTGTTTTTACCATATAAGACAAAATGCTTCCCAGTTTGTAAGAAGTTTAAGATCTATATGTGTGGAGAAATTGAGGGATCCACATTGACAATATTTTAAATGATTTACTTCACATACTCATGGAATGTATCACTAGATAATATTGGTATATGACCAACTCCACCAAGAATATTACCAAGGGTTTCATGGACATTAATCACAAGATGGTCCACCAGAATGAATAGTTTAACTAGTCAGAGTACTTCATCTAGAAGCCTCTCATAAATATTAATAAATGTCATACCTCCCCCAAATAAACATTTCAATATTATTTATTTATTTTCCTACTTTGCTCCATGCAATGGAAGTAACTAGAGGGTAAAGTTCACCTAGATATAGACTATTTATTGGCATAGCAATTCTATAATCTCATCTAGATACAGAACTATGGATCTCTCACATATGAGGTAAAGTTTAAATATAACTATGAGAAGTGCCTAGATATCATCACCACACATCTTAGACTTCCATCCAATATCATGTAGTACATAGGATGACACACATCCACCACTTTACTACCAAAGGGTGTCTTCATCACCATCCATGAGCTATCATGATCACTATTCAAACCACTATGGTGTAGGCCAAAGTGGCCTAATAAAAAGAAGTTATATCTAGGAATGTGACCCCCTTATAATCCATACCACTTGGTGAAGATATTCTTACCACATAACAACTAAAGCCAACATATAGCTCATAGTTACAAAAGGGGAAATGTAAAGTAGATCCTCATTTGGCATCCCCTTCCCTGAAGTGAATAACTTGCATCACTATGACTTGGATGAATTATCCCAAGGTACCATAGATTATGATCTCATGCAACCTCATTCAAATGGGAAAAAATGAGAAAGAAATCTACCAAGTTATGATGGGAGACATTGATGGAGACTACTACGAGAAAGAAGAAGAAACATAATTCCTCTTTTGGAAGGTGGTGTGCACAGTGTAAGTACATAAGTAGGTTCCTCCAAATTTGTGGGTAGACATCCCATTATACCCACCTTTCATCATCATAAACACAATTAAATTAATCAAATCAAATCTAGCATATAATAGACTTATTGTATCCTTTAACTACTCTAACATTCATATCTAACATCATTTTTGTACCCCTTCTAAAGATTTCACCTGAATATTTGGTGTAAATACCCTAAACATAGAGGGAGGTATGGTCCTCCCCTATCTTAGAAGAACGCATGTTTAGATGACTATTCACTGTGTATGAAGCATAATGTACCCAAGAATCTACTACACCACCACCTAGATGCAAACTGGTCATGACTAGGAGGAAGAATCAATAGGTTTCAATCTCAAAGGTGTGATTAACTGATTCATCAACATTACCAAAAGCTTAAGATATTTATGGGATTACACTAGAATAGCAAAAAACTGAAGAGAAATAGGCCATTATGGAATAAGTTTCTTGTTCATCTAAACATAAACACAAGAAGGAGGAAAATAAGAGAAATAAATAATAAGCACACCATCAACATGAAACACAATAATCCAAAGAAGCTAAGGCCACAAAAAATTCCAAGGATGTAGAGGCAGACACTAAAAGGGTCTTAGATGTGGCCAAGTAGGCCCAAAAAGTAGCTAATGTAATAAATCAAGTGTAGAAAGAGAGAGAGAGGAAGGAAAAGGAAGAAGAAGAAAAAATATGGAAGCAAGACACAATAGTCTAGGCACAACAATAAGTAGAGGAAGCTACTAGGAATAAGGAAGAAGAGGATGATGAATCCCTATGGTAATATAAAGTGTTAACACAAGAAAAATCATAGGCATAGGCCCAAGATGTACAAGAGCAAGCCAAGGCTACATCCCTATCAATAGAAAAGAAAAAGAGAGACGAATAAGAGTAGAGGAAGAATAAGACAAGAAGAAGAAAGATGAAGAGGTTAAAAATAAGAAAGATGAAGAAGAGAAAAAGAAGAAATATTAAGAATAACATAAAAATAAAAAATAAGAGGAATGAAAGAAGAAGATAGAAGAGGAAGAGAAGATAAATAAAGAAGAAGATGATGAAAACAAGAAGAGGGAGGAAGAAGTGAAGAAGAAGAAGTAAGAGGAGGAGGCCAAATGAAAGATAGGTAAATAAGTTACAATGAAAATAGGTTTAAAATTAGAGGCCATAACACAACCAAAAGTACTAGTGACCATGCACATAGGTTTTAAATTACCATAGAAACCATTTGGATGCATATGGTTGTGGGTTGTTCCTATAGTGGGTACTTGATGTACCACCTTCTCCCTTTTGCTTGATACCATGACATGCCATGACCCTAAAAAATCAACAAGCACATTTTCCATACTCTTAGTAAAGTAGGAATCCCCTTTAGATGTGTCCTTCCTACCTTTGAATAAATAATTGGAGGGTACCTCAGCCTTCTATGAGTCAATCACATAGAAGTCTACCTCCTTGGAGAAAGAATATGATCAGTTGAAGGTAGAGAATGTGGATCTTATGGATCACCTATAAGAAATGGTAAATATGATTGAAGATACTTTCATAGACTTGGGATCTTAATTAATTAGGGACCAAGTGATGTCATACTAGAATAGGTTCAAGACCTTAGTCTTGGAGCTCATAAAGGATTGGTGTACATCCCAATAACTTTGTATAGTTAGGGCATTGGGTTAGAGTATGAAGACTAAGGATACTACTTTGATTAATCTACTAGAGGAGTATCAAAACATGATTGACATTACAACCCTCCAAACCCATCAAGTTATACTTAGTCCATTGGAATTGAAGTAGTAGCTTGATAATTATTTCACCATCTCTAGCACAAATTTTACTACAACCATAGCCACCAAAGCAACCATGAATAGTCTGAGTACATTGGCAGATGTGAATGACATTTCTCTTTATGAATCCTTCACTACTAAGGATAATGTGTGTAATTAACTCATCAAATAACAACATGACCTATGGTGTAGTTCATTTGCAGGCCTCTAAGTAGAATGCCACATAAAAAAGTTAGACCAACTAAGTAATCAAATATAGATGAGGGTAACACAAAATTAACCATGACCATCATCAATTATTTATAAATGAAATAACTCATTAGCTATCATACATGAAATAAAATCTTAATTTTTATGTTCCAAGAAGTGATCCTTGATTGACATACCTACAAAACTAACCTCACTTCATTATGCAGTGAGGTGGATCAAACTCTCAATGTTCTAGTTTACAAGCCACCATCTGAGCTCTAGTAAGTCATTATGTAGAATAAGGCTAAATATTTTAAGGCTAAGGATCCTTTTTTCTAGTCCTCTTTCAAAACAATGACACCTCTTTCTAGTTGAGTATTTTGAAATGCATAATTTAAAAAAAATTATAAACACTTTTTTTTCTGAGATGATTTGTAAGATCAGTAAAATTAGGATGCTTAAAAAACTATAAAGGGTGGCCACATGTTTGTGCTAGCCTAGTGAAAACCAAAGAATGTGGTAGCTTAGTATGCTATTTAGTTGAAAACCTAAAAGGGAGGCTAAGTAGTGTGCAGGATGTGAAAACTAGAAGTCTTACCTTAAGTGATTAATGTAACTCTTGTTAGTCTATTCACTTTTTTATCTTTTGCTTGAGTGCACCATCAGATGATCCTATGATGTTATCTCTAGATTAGATAACACTTTATGTTTGGTAAAGTGTTGGGAGAGTAAAATAAATAATTAAAGGTTCATAATATGTTATTCAAATATTTGTGCATTATGTAAGTAGTTGTCAGCTATTTGTATTTTGTCCTATCCTCCATGACTTGTAAAAGGATAGAAGATGAATAGTCTTCTCTTTTGGATCCATAATATGAGAAGAATGTGAATATTTAGGGATTGAAAATGACTATAAATATGTATGCTTGTATGAAGAAGATGATGAACTTTTGTTGAGATCAATATAGACTATGTGGTTGTGGTTACCTATTATATTTTTTATGTTTGTTTCTTATGTGTGATGTCTTGTTAATTTTGAGCTTAATTCCATATAATTTAATATAAATGCTTTGTGTACTTTAATGAAGCAATAGTTAATCTTAATTCCTTCCTATTACATGATAATTCATATCTATCATGCTCCTATTAAATATTAATTCTCTACATTATCCTACACACTTAGGTAAAACATAGCTATCCTCATCCTTAACATGTTATATGTTCTACTAAAACTATATGCTTGATTACAAATATAATAAAAAAATATACCCTATAATTATTACATTCTATGGTACCACATATCATTCGTTCACTTTGTGAAATGATGGCCAATATTAACTATAATTTTATCTTGACAAATTATTTAAATATAACATAAAACAATATCCTACAATGTTTAAATTCAATGATATTACATATTATTTACACATTTTGTCAAAAAATTAATACATTTTATCAAATGATGCCCAGTTATGATTATACCCTAATATTAATACACCATATATGATTAATATTTTGTCTTGGATTTACATTTAAAATAGAATGGATGGCCACCCACTATAAACATTTTGAGTGTGTGGCTACCCAATATAGTTTTTTAATTTGATAAGGGTAAAGATGAAGTTTTTAAAATGGAACAAACCCTTTTACATATAAAAATAATAAACAAGATAAACATTAAAACCATGGTTAACTATGAGATGGACAAATAAATAAAATTAATTACCAACAAAACATGACCAATCAGAATCAAACAAGAAGAACAACTTGCACCTTGACGAAGGACCAAAATAATTAATTATTGGGAGGAGCCAATAGATTAAGGGATATATATGTGTCCCTTTATTGCTTCATATGTTTTAGATGATGAAAATTTTTGTAAATTTCATGGTCCTTCAAATGCATATCAAGGTGGTGTCTCCTATTTCTCAAGCTTGGTCCTCTTTTGTATTTTTACATCAATCCCTCATTTTTATTACACAAGATATCCCAAAAACATCAAATATCACTGAATAAATTATGAACAATGGTTATGATAAATTTAATAACCTTTTTCATATTAACATTGTGCTTCATCAAATAATTTCCAACATTCATCATTTTATTTTTAGGTCCTTGGATTCCTGAATCAAACATTGAACCTTCATTCTCAACTATTGGTTGTCTTCCTCCAATGTCTTTCCTTGATTATCCTCTTACATCAAGTTCACCTAATTGAATTTGGAAATTTTATTTTCTCTCTCTTTTATTATAAAATTGATCATGTTTTTATAAATGTTAACTTATTCTTCTAGAGTATCAATTAACTTTTTGAACTCGACCTTCTTAGACTTACCTAAATTATATCTTATAAGAGTATCCTACTTAAGGGATTATTTTGACTGGGACCTATCCTATATTATAAATGGGGGAAAACTCCACTCTAGTAAAATCCATATGATGATACATTTAGATAGCAGAATTAATATATTCAGTGTGGTATCCTATTTTGATTCCTTATTTATAATTTCCCAAAGGATATTTACTATTTTTGTTCTTCCATTTGATGTTATACCTACCATTATATGAATATTCCTTTCCTTATTCCAAAGTGATATATTTGTTGGTCTATTCCTCCTAATTGATTCTCTTGGGACTATAATGGATAATGATTTTGATTCTCTTAGGACTTGTCTCTTTTTAGACATTATCTATAATGTAGAATCCTTTACATATTTTTTTCAATGTTATTCTATGAAATGGATTACAATATAGATTCAAAAAATGATAAATCAGGTATGGCTCCAAATAATTAAAAAAAGATTTTTGGATGGGTAAATTCATTTTTCCTATCTATAAATCTAAAAATAAACTCTCAAGAGACATTAATAGATAAGAATTAATAATAAAAATATTTTAAGTCCTAAAATGGTTGAATAATAACAAGTGGTAGGAGATTGTATTCTAAGGTGATGTATTTCATACTTTAAGGGATTAATTTATCTTGGGCCAAGGTGAAGAATTTTAATTATACCATCACCATCATCTACCTCTTATATTATTTCCTTTTTTTGATAAAATTTATTGATATTAGATTATTTATATATTCTATGTTTATAAAAATCAAGACATTCATGAACATACCTATTATATTTGTAATGAAGTCCTTTGGGACTCCATCATGATGCCTCTGATTGACACAACTCTACCATTATAGTATTTTTACAATTAAAAAAAATTAAAGGATCATGAAATTTTACCTTTTTGATAAGTGTATTAATCCTTCATATCTTTAAGATTGTCTATAATTATTCATCCTTTTTTGTTCCATCACTAGAGGATATATTTTTTCTTTCTCTACATCCACTAGTGTTGATGTGGAGCCAATCTCTTTCTAATATTTATGAGCCTTGAATTTACATAAATTGAATAATTTAAAATGTATGATTATTCTTAATGAATACTCTTGATCATGATTAGAGACCATAATTAGGTTCACCTCCATCATAATGATTTCATTTTCATCATTAATTTATCTTATGCCTATTTATAGTTTCACATGATTAAACCCAACAATGGTAATGATGTCAATATCTTTAAATTTATCTCCCTCAATTTATTCCTATCTATTAAAATGATGTTCCATTCATTCTTATGATTACTAATATATCTCTCATCATAACTTATGGTTTTAATATTTTTTTTCATCCCCATTAATCTCAAAGATAAAAATTGGAAGTTTTTTTGGGTAGTACCATTTTATATTGTTATCCTTATAAAACCTATAATTTAGAAACCAATTTAGCACTTTATTAACCTATTTTTATGTATTACCAAAGGAGACTTATTAAAAATTCAATTTTAAATCCCTAATTTTGTTAATAGTTTTCTTTATCTTCTAGTTATGGATTGAGGAGTTCCTGATGTAATTCACCCTATTAAGATAATACCCTTGTATGAACAACCACATATGGTAAAAATCCTTAGCTAAATGGATCTTTACAAGTAATGCTAAAGTTGAAATAAATTTATTAGAATGAATATTGATGGGTTTATCATAATCTATAATAAACATCCTTTTATTACATCTAATAATTCCACTTACCTCTACTAGACCTAAGTTGCCTTTGGATGATTCAATAAAAATTAATTTGAGCCTATCAGAGGTGAGTGAAACCCACCTTACAATGTTATTATTTATCTTATTTGATCCATAATTCTTTAATTCATCCAAGGATAAATTCAATTTCAAAACTAAATCTTTTTCCTCCTCCTTGGAATTAACCTTTTCCATTTCTTGACTACCTAAAAGTTATCTTTTAGAATATACACTAGTTTGATCCCAAACCTTAGAATACTAATATTAATTTTTATAAATAATCATATTTATCTCAATGAACATGCCTAAAAAAATTATGAATGGTCATTATAACAAATAATTTAGAGGAGAGTAGGATAAGGGAGGAACCCATTGCTAAAGGAGATAAATAATAGAGTTGGGAATAACCCAAGGAAATTCAAATTAAGAAAGAAAAAAATCCAAGACATTTATAGCAATGGGACACCAAAGGAGAAGGTGAGATATTATCTCAACCTCACCCTCACATAAGACACAATTATTAGGGAGAACTATTCCTATCTTCCTTAGGTTTTCCACTATTAGTATTTTATTATGAACAACAATCCAATAAAAAGTATTAAATTTATAGATAATATTTTTTTATATATAATCCTCCTTGAGTAGGATCCAAATAAAGTTAGTAACAAAATTTGACACTGTACATACCATCATTTTTTTTAGATGGATCATTATTCAATGCTTTTAGGTTTACCAAACAATTAATACTTTGGGTAATATATAATTATTTTTCCCATGATTTTCCTTGTGGAATATTTTTAATATATTCCATCAAATTTTATATAATTAATTATTAATCATGTTTCCAAGACTATCCCATGGTTCAATTGAGATCAATGGGTAATTATAGAGCTAAGTGTTTGCCTATAACATAGCTTTATCACCCATTCTCACATTTCACATACATTATTTAATCAATAGAATGATACTATTTACCACATTATTCCAAAAGTTGTAACTTTTAGGAGGGTCTAAAAGAATTAGAATGTTATTTCCCTTATTCAAATATTTGTCTTTAATGGTTATAGATCATATGTTACTTTATATTATTATTCTCCATCCCATTTTTCTATGCCATAAATTTTAATTTATTTAAACCTCCTAAGATTTAGAACACCTTTGTATTTTATGAGGTAAAATTTATTATAAAGTTATTTCTCTCTTTCAAATATTTGTATTTAATGGATATAGATCATATGTTACTTTATATTATTATTTTCCATCCCATTTTTCTATGCTAAAAATTTTAATTTATATAAACCTCCTAAGATTTAGACTACCTTAGTATTCTATAAGTTAAAATTTATTACAATCGATGAGGTGAATTTTACATTTTTTATCTACCCCAGAACACATAAATCTCATATGAGTCCTTTAAATTTTGTCAAAACAATTCAAGAAATATTGGTCAAGGACATAAAATAGATTCATAGATTATGTATGAAGTTTTTAATAATTTTTAAATTACCAAATTATATGAGTAAACTCACTTTCTAAACTACCAATTTGATTTGAAATGTATCCAATACGGTGTTCCAAGAACTAATTTCTAGTCTACCTCAAAATAGAGGGATTCCAATGTAAGAGGAAGAGAATTTTTTAAGATGGCTCCCAAAATATTAAAAATACTTATTTATCTATCTTCTAGGGTATTTATAAATAAGAGGAATTTTCTTTTATATTGATAATTTTACATGAAACCTTTAAATACCTCTTCAAAAATACTATTATGGATTTGGCCTCCTAGATTTTTGCATCTCCAAGAATGATTGTATCATCCACAAGTTATTTATGGTAACTTTCACTGATGGAGGGGTGATAATTAACTCCTTTATCATTTTATTTATATGTTATTAAAATTAAAATATCCTAAAATACTATAGCTTAATGATAAATATATCCAAGGATATGAGATCACCTTGTCTAAGTTCCCTTTCTTCATGGAAGAAACTCATTGGAGACCCATTGAATAAGAATAAAATGGAGTGCAATTACATGAGTAAAATAACTACCTAAAAATGGAATTAAACTCAAACCTCTCAATAATATGTATCTAGTCCTAATTAATGAAGGTTATTCAACCTAACTAAACACTTTAAAATATTTTCTAGCTGGGTGTTTTACATAGTCTTTCCTCCTTCTATAGTATTTACCCGTTTCTCACGAGACTCTTCTCTTAATTATATGTTCACATAGACAATTCCTCATAAAATAATTATTTACATGTTTTAATGAACTTAGAAACAAAATTATCCCTTCCTTATTTTGAATTTATACCTTTAATTTTTCAAGGATCATTGCCTCTTTCTGACTATTTCTAATCTCCTTCGATTTTTACTCTATTTTATTATCTTAGTAGTTCCATCTAATATAAATTTCCTTGTATTATTCTAGATATATTTTTTATAATATTAAAAATTTATTATCCCTTTTTAATTTTTTCTCCCTCCTTAATAAGATAAGATTTACCCTCTTCCTTATCCCCAAATGGATCCATTTTTATATTTTCCTTACTATTTAGATCTAATTGGGAAACTTACTGAAACCTTCTTTCTATTTCCACAACCATTTTGAGTTTCTTCATTTTTAGCATACTTTTGCCTCATCCCATATTCTATAATATTATTTACAAACTAATTATGTATTCTTATAATATATAATTTGATTCCATTTTTCATATTTAGATAACACTTTGATAGATGAATTTGTTATTATATACATGGATGTATTAACATAGAACTGATCAAAACCAAATATTTTATTATTATTTATGATAGGATAAAAAATATATGAGTTTCCTTATAAAATTATATATAACTTGGATCACTTATTCTTCAAAACATTATAGTGTTAAACAAAAACTATTGATCCATTAAGGAAATTCATTGAATTTGTTTTTATCTATATCATAGCCTCATCTAGATTTTTGAGACAAATATTGTTTACTCAAAAACCATGGGCCTCCTAGAATATTATTGGATATATCCTTCCTAATATAAAATGATATCATAAGGAATTGTTATTCCATAGTGGATATTTCCACATGGCTTCTTGGTTTACACTTTTTAAAGGCCCGATCCCTAAATAAAATGATGTTATTTATTGGTGTAAGGAACTTCAATATATGAATATTATCCTTAATTTAGTTATAACTCTCCACTATTTCATATAGAACCAATAATTTGTATCCATCCCTTTGGACCTAGGGATCAAAGGACAAATAGAGTTGGTTTTTTAAATAATTCTTGGTTTTCCTAACCACTTTGTCTTCCCACATTCTATTATCATTTTCCTTTGAAGATTACACATTTATCTTTTCTAATGGATAATTATATTGGTACTCATTTGATTATCCAAATTTATTATATTTGACCATATCATCTACATCAAAATCTTCTTTGTGCACATTTTCCTGCTCTACAATAGAATATTCCCACCCTATTAGAGATTCAAATTTTCCTTCACTTCTATTCTCCACCACTATTATTTTAATCATATACATATATTTCCTACTATAATTATTAATATACCCATATAAATTTATTTTAACCAATTTAAAAATTAAATATATTATATCCCAATTATAAGCCTAGATGTCAATTTGGAACATTTTGAAATACAACTAAGTAATTTAAGTATACACCATTTAAATGAATATTCCATGAATAATTAATTATTTCATATAGAAACACGATACAACATATAATTACTATAAATTTATGGAATTATTATCATAATATGATAATTATTTATGTATCACATACATAATTCATTGTTTCAAATATCTCTATGATGATATTTATTTATACAATAATATTCCATTCAAACCTTTGTTATACTTGGATGTCTTTTTATTTATATTATTATTTGTAATTACATAATTATAATTGATACATACATACATGTGTGTGTGTGTGTGTGTGTGTGTGTGTGTGTGTGTGTGTGTGTGTGTGTGTGTGTGTGTGCGCGCGCACGCGCGCACGTGCGCATGCATGTGAAGAGATGAAGTAATGGAATATAATAAACTAGCATAAATATGCCATACTATTTCTTTCATACATATGTTATAAAAATGTCATGTAGAACAACATATCAAGTACACCATATAAGATATAAACATGAGTATAGGCATGCATAAATGTCACTATATAACCTTAATGTGATAATGTAAAAGATCATTGAAAATAGAACTTGTGTCAATATTGACCATATTGAATCAAGGTTCCCCAAATTTAGTGTGTCACATAAGAAGAGGAAAGATCCAACATCCACATGATCATGTATCAGGGATATAATGTATGCATGTGTCACATTGAAGTACTTGTGAAACATATGTGTATTGATAATGAAATGATATCTCCTAACATAAAAAAAAAAACATATGAAAAAACTACTAAACATATGAAATGTTATTTATTATTTTTAATTTGATTTTTCTATTTTATTATATTTATGGTAATTTTATGGATTTTTTAATATTTATGGAAAGATAGTGGTATCTAGTTATCCAATTTAAGGTTTACTCGTAGGGTGATTTATATTTTGAATATGGTATGGTAAATTGGTCATGCTACCAAGGATCATGTATATGTGCCAAATATCAAACTATAATATATGTAATACTCAATATATTCTTATAGGACTCTATTGTCATGAAGTAATAGTAGGTGTAGTGGTTCATGATACCCACTATTCAATGCTATGTGATCTCCTTGGTGTATTATTGGGTCTTTCTACCTACTATGAAACATGGTGTTTTTTTGTGTATATTTGGCTAAGTAGTTGAGGTGTGAATAAGGAATTCTAAGGGTCTACTATATATCTCTTATTAAATGGCCTATTTGGTATCTATCACCTAAGAAATTGTATTTCCTATTGCTTACCATTTTACACACGATTAACGTTAGTAGGTTTTATAATTAGCTATTGTGGAAAACATTTATCATTTTACAAAGGATATTAATATTCAGTCCATGAAATTTTAATTACCCTATTGCCATGAATATACTTAATGCACCCATGCATGGTGGAAGTCATTGTTGTCACTTTGAGTTACAAACTTCGAGGAGGTGTTTTATGTATCCTTTATTAATTAACATAATGGTAACTCTGTAAGGTTGTGGGTGGTCTATATCTAAAGAGAACCTCTTGAGAGGGTTGGTTACCTTGATGCTACACTTATATTATCACTACACATTCTCAAATTACAATTGAAAAGGAGAGAAAAAGTTGAAATACAATAGAAAAAAGGGTGATGTATAAAATTATAAATCTGTTCTTATGGTTTATGAGTTGGTAACAAATATAAAACAAGGATGAATCTAATTATATAAATTTAAATATTTCTATAACATAAGTGTTTTTATATGGAGGTTACAACTAATACATAAAATAAGAGCGAAAGTCAAGAGGCCTAAAATGAAGAACTAATGAAGGTTTAGCACACTTAACATTTAAGTAACCACTTAATACACACCATATGACATGCAAAGAGATAACTTACATTCAAATGGGCTATAATAAAGAGTAAAAATTCAAGGATATTGAACATAAACACTATAATTCATCAATAATTCACCATGAGTACACTAAATATAAAATGAAGAATGCAAAATTAGTTTGCATTCACTTTAAAAGAAAAAAAGGTATCAATTTAAGCATGGTTTTTCCATACTAACTTGGATGATCCTTTTACAATTTATTTCAATCCAAATATATAGAATAAATGAGAAGATATAGAGAGAGAGGATGTGGAAGAAGTCCATCATGATAGTCATGTATCATGAAACTAGTTAAAATGCCAAGAAAAAGTTAATAAAAATTCCTATTATTCATCAATCAACATGTGTTGGATTTACTTTATTCTATCTTCATGATAGGTGGTTTAGAAGTGGTTCTTCAACTCCTACGACTCATATCTCTTCACTTGAAACTACCTTTTCTTTGTTGGAGGAGTTACAAATTATTATCTTGAAACATGGCATACTTGAAATTCTTTTAATAATTTTATGCCATATTTGACCTTGGAATTGCATCTCCTATTTGTGTGAGAAATATACTTAATCTTTAGACATCATAATATTATGATCTCAATCATTATAATCTACAATTTTATATCAAAACTTATTTGGCCTAAAATAAATTGATGAAAGCAATATTATTTATTATAAAATGTTTTTATTTTGCTTTAATATTATCACAACATTATTATAAGATCCATGTAAATATTGCATAATGTCATAAAGCCTCTGCCCAGTCTTCTAGATCACTTATAATTAAGTTTTCAAAAATTATTAGACATGGGTTTAGATAATGATGTAGGTATTTTTGCAATAGAATTTACAATTAGACCTGAGGAATACCATAAGACCTTTTCCATATCCCATGATATCATCACTAGGGTTGAATATGTTTTAGGCATTATTAAGAGTCTCCAAGAGTAGTTTCAATTTGTGACAAGCTTGGGGAGTTGATAGAGGGTTACATGCTAAATTTAAGGCTCTCAATCATATGTAGCTAGTGGAATTTATGTGCTTTAGTCCTATAAATCATCGTATAGTATATGAAATAATTTCACTTAATACTTGAGTATCCATAAAAGAGGTTCATTTTATGTTAACAATTTTTTTTAAGTTTCTTATAATCTTGATGACTTCAATAATGTCTATAACTTTAGTATTCAATGCAAATTTGAAAACACTCTTCATTTAAGGCCTAATTAATGGCTTGAAACCTATTACATCATCATGGATACCTATTATATGTATGGTAGAATAGTATGAAACAACTTTCTAATCTGAAAAATCTTTCTCAATTGATTAGTAAGACCAAACATACTCAAAGCTCTATAAATCAATTAAAATAGGTAGTTTTAAGCCTATTTCTTATGTTTTTATCTTCATGTGTGCCAAATTATTTTCTAAAATAGGTGACTATGAGGTGCTTATATATTATTAAAGTGATTTAATGTATTTTAGATTTCATTAAGATCATTTAAAACAACCTTCTCAATCATCAAGGTCCTTGAGGGCAAAATAGATAGTTGTAGGTCTCTCATATTATTAATGATTATTCATAATTTTATGACCTTAATATTTTGAAAAATTCCATGAATTTTGAGTATAAAAAACTTAATAAAATCACATAAGTCAATTATACCCCCTAAATTTAATCAACGAACTTCTTATGTGAGAAAGTTTTTGGTCTCAGGCTTGCAAGCTTGTAGGTGTGTATTCTACACGATTGTTTAATCAAAAAATGGCTTCAAATTATTTATTTATGGTTTTAAAATCCTCCTATTGGATGTAATAACATAACATGATATCTAAATATGGTTTCCAATGGATTATACCAATTAAAATTCTTAGTACTTTCATTAACCCATAGTTGGGGTTTCATGATAGTTTAGGGGTTTTAACCCTAACCATCAAATTTTTATGTTATCAAATCATTTTCAGGAATATAATAAATATATATACCTTAATAAATTTTATATACATCATGTATTAGATTTAAAACCTCAATATCCACTCCAAACTTGCACTTTCCCTTCATGAAGTTACTCACAGATTTGACACAATCAAATTTAGCATGTATACTCATATTTTTTTATTGGTCATTTGATTTGTAGATTATTATGAGTTTGAGAATATACCAAACTCAGGAGGAAGTAGTTGAGGTATTTGTATATCCCTTATTTTATTTTTCCACTTAATCAATGTTCCTTCTTTATAAAGTGGATACCAAAATGTTTTAGAGTTCATGCTTCCCAAGCTACTTGTAAATAGCTATGTACATTATCCCTTACATCTATAACCTTGACAGAGTTTGAGAATGTAAATTATTTAAATGGTTTATATTTAAAAACATTAATATCAACACTTAAACCATTTCACTCAACATGAGTCTCTATACTTCAAATTTAACATAAAAATGTATATTTTTTCCATTTTTTATATGTAGGCATGTAGGTGCCTAGCTAATCTTAAAACCTATTGAAATATTTATATCGGTTTGAAATTTAATATATTTTATGCTATTAAATTATATTTTGGAAAAAATGGATATTCTATATCCTGATTAAAGAACATTCGTAAATGGAAAAACATACAAGTGTTTGCCAAAATATTTTCTTTCCAAATCTGTAAACTTACATAGTCCACACATGCATACATGACTACATTCTACTTTTGAAACATTGGTCATGAATGATAATGAAAGATTTTGGGTATCTTATTTAGGTTGAAATTCAATATAGACACCTCAATATTTCCTTAGGACTTAACCTTTGCTGAAAATTTTCCACTTGCTTCCTCACTCTTGAATCTTGTTCAAGAACACTATACTAATGACCATAAGCCTCTCACTTGTAGATTATCATTACAAATGATCATGGGTATTTTTACACCTTTTATATATATCTTATTGTTCTATATACTTATCATGAATGTTTCAAACTTTTTTAATATGGTTTACTCTATAAGATGTCAAATTTGATTTCTCATAGGACTATATCTCTTGCACTTGAAGACTATATGATTAAACCAATATAGGAAAGACACTTAGGAGGTGAATACATGTTAGTTGAGAATGGAATTGATAGTGGTAATAGTAAAAATTTAGATAAGTTTTTTTTTCATAATCCTAAAACCCTTAAAATAATGTTAAGTAGGCTCAACACTTGCACTCTTAAACTTTACACACCTGTACATTGATATATGGCTCATTCATGCATACAAATTATTATTAAAAAAGGTTTAGGAGAGATAAGGTGGATTTTTTTAGGTGTTATACATAATTTAAAATTGATTTTAGTTTCATTCATGCTAGTAAACATCTCATAACCCTCTACAACCATGCATATCATGTATATAATAGTAGAACAAGGACATTTATTACTAGCATCACCATGATAATTAGGAATTTTATTTGAGTTTGATATTTTAGAGTATATTTTACCTTAAAGAGATACCTTTCAACCATTTTCATTCATTCACCAATCACAAACCTATTTCAAGAAAAAAATCATGAATGTGGGTTTTATAAGGGTATTAAAGAGGTTAAACTTCTTAATAATTATTCATAAACCTCTACCACTTAATCCCAAAACTATTCGCATGGATTTGGAAGTAATAGTAGTGGTCAAATTTGCTTAAGATAATGTTCTCTTATTTTTACAATCCATGAAATAAGCTTATGAAAATGGCTCTTCTTGGTCTGTCGATGACTCAATGGAAACCTGGGGTAGTTTTCTACCTTGATTGGACTTATGAACTCTTCCTAAAAATGGTTTTAATAATGGTGAGGATAAAATAGGTTGTATTGAGTTCATTTCACCTTATACTATGATCTACTTGGTTGAAGATGTCTAATCCAATGTGAGAACATGTGTGATCTCTTCAAAACATGCCCTCTCTTATTATGCAACTTGTCCATTCAGAATAATAACCTAATGTAGTTATAGACCATACACTTCATGGAGTCTTTATTAGATTTGGTAGTGATATTATAATGTAAAAAACTTTTTTTGGCCTCATTTTCCTTGATTATACTATATTTGGAGTTGAATTAATGAAACAAAGAGGCTTTAAAAGTGATTTATGCATTAGATAAGGAATATTTTGACATTTTTACAAGTTGCATGGGAAAGAGATACATAATATTCTCTTCAATAATTGTCACATGACCCAAACAAAACATTTCTGACCTCTATGCATGATATCTTTTCTTTACCCTTGATGTTTCATAGCAAATTACTTTGTAACATTAGAACATGTAACAGGACCAAAAAAAGTGAATACCTTAAACTCCAAAACATTAACTTAAAGTTTTAAAAGTCTTGAAAATTGAATATTTCCATTTTAACAACTTTGTTTCTATCTCTATGATCCACTATAAAACACTATTCTTATTTTATGATCACGATCTCATTCTCTTTCTCCATTGATCAAGATCATCTCCACTTTCACAACTTTATTTAAATCTTTCAAAAGTTACCCTAAAATTTATAAAATTTCTTTGCAAATGACCTCTTCAAATATTATAAGATGAAGCTAACTGGACAAGACACACATATTGACTCTATCATCATATTAACACCTTTTCTTAAAATTTTATATAACATTCAACACCATAACCATGACATCAAGACATTATTTTCAACAAGATTATTTCAAGGTTATATGACTCAAATTCTTTGTTTAGAATAATCATTGGTCATGGGTGATTGATTAGCTAACAATTTTGCTGCCTCCTATGGCACTTTACCTTCTAAGCATGTAGACTAGTGGTTTTAGACAACCCATTGGGCATGGAGTCACTAAACATTACTTATTTATGTGACTAAATATGAACCTAAACATTACATTAGCTTTTGAAACAAACAAAAAAATTAAATTACCTTAGAAACAAAAAACAAAACAAGACACACACAATAAGACAAGGGTCACACAAAATAAATGTAATATGTGATAGAATGAATTTGAGAAATCAAATCCAAATATAATTTAGACAAGAGGATTAAATTCATCTCAATATCAATGTTTGAGGAGTATCCAATTGACTATCATGTGTACTTATTCTCCATTCATCTTTGAGAGGTTAAAAGCATTATGTTGCTTGAAATGAGTGATAACATAGGGCCCAATCCATAAAGTGTTAATTTTTTTGTGTCTTCTAGTATTGGACAAATATTCATCATATTTTATAACTAGGTCACTTTCTTTGAAGTCTCTATTGATCTATGTCTATGTCAAGGATAAAATGCGAACAATAGAGTAAAATTTCATAGATTATAGTATAGGTCCTAGCAAACCATGGGGATTCACTTAGTTTTAATGGAGAGATCATGTGGTTACCAACTTTTTTATCTATAAGAATACCTTAATTTAGGAACAATAATAATATGGTAGCGACACAATCTACTTTAATTTTGATATTTTTTAAATTGCTTTGTATTTGGCAATATAAGCCTAAAATATTAAATGAACCAATGGATATATTTATAGAATGTTAATCTAAAGTGATTCATGTTAAAAAGTTTAAAATAGAAAGCATGATAAGGTAAAAAATTATGTTTTATTGTAATAACAAAGACTAAAATATCTCCTTTGTTTAATCTTTAAATAATACAAATAAAACTAATAGCTATGAGATATTAGTGCTTAGACTCAGAATACCATAAGCGTAGTGAGGATTCTATGGTGAATATAATGCACATGTATAAAAAGGATGTTTTAGAATAATACCTATATTAAATTACCTCAAACACATTTACTAATAGAGTAGGAAGAAAATAGATCATACATAATAAACTTTTTTAGCCTAGCTAAAAGCAAAAACTAACAAGGTACATTTAAAATAGTAATTCTAGATTTTAGTCATTGAGGAAATGAGATCATATATGATTATAAAATATTTAGAAATAATAATCTATGAAAATAACATAAATATTGATTTAATTAATATAATTTAATTTATATTTCCATTAATCTCACAAAAATTAAAAGCCTCAATTGGTTATAAAAGGAGCCATATAATATGACACCTATCAGTAGACAAGGTCTCCCATGTGCTAAAGTTAGATTATATTCCACATTAAAAATAGGAGAATATTTTAAAATGTAATTTGAATGAACTTTGGATATTATTATTTTTTATATGGATCCTAATATATGGCCATTTTGTTCCTAAATATTTGGGCTAGGACCCTACTATTGTATAATTAATTTGTACCCATGGGGAGAACTCTTCAAGATCTCTCCAACTAAGCTAAAAAATGGGAACAAAATCAAGTTGTGGGTTTTATATAGTGAGGTTAAAGATTTAGAGAGGTATGGTTCCCTAGGATAAATCACCTAAACTAAGATATTACTTGGAAAAGGGGAAGAAATTGTTAGAAAACTTTGCAAAACATGTAAAATTAGGTGATGCACCAAATGTTTTAGACACTTATAATTGTAAAAAACACACTATAAGAGAATTCAAGACCTTAAAATATCATTTAAATCACTCTTTGATGAACTTTATCATAAGTATTTCTTAAAAAAGCACTAATTAACTATAAATTTAGCATGGGAGAGGTAGTTGTCCACTTCTAAACCAATCAAGAAACTATCTATTGCACTTAGAATGACCTATAAGAGTTACAAAGAACTTCATGAACATGAGAAAACTCAGATAGAGGTAAATTAAATCAAATAAATTCACTTAAACACATCAATTAATTTATAGAACACACTTCAAATTCATTTGCAAATAGAGGAACTCAATATTTTATTGCATCCAATATATATTATAGTACAAAATTTGGCATAGCTTGCGAAAGCCAAAAGCATAAGAGTCTCTTTTTGAAAGTGAGAAATGGAAGATATATAGGAAAATGGGAAGAGAGATAGGGAATTTAGTAGAAAAAATAAATAAATAAGGCCAAACTACTTTTTAATTGATTATCATTAATTTTGCCTCCATAAATTACCCTTCAAGCTCTCTCATTGGCCTTGAAACACACTAGAAGCCAAAACATGTTCATGGATGATGATTCATGATCTACATAGAAATTCATTGATTTATTTCCTATCCACATAAACCTCTAAACTCCCCATCTTATTTATGATCTCTCATCACCATGATTGATCTTGATATACTCTTTACATCATCAGACATCCATCGACATCCATTTTAACATTTTTTCACAATCACCATTCTATCCCTTACTCTAAATCTTGAAAATTTCCATTACTAGTTTTATATATCCATAAATTTGATGAAGATACATAGGATAAACAACTTTAATTGTCAATAAGACATAAACCTAATATAAACTCCAAAACTAGACTGAGTAGACTTTAATTGATTTATATGTCCTTTATATATGAAAAAAATATCCATTACTAGTTTTATATATCCATAAATTTGATGAAGATACATAGGATAAACAACTTTAATTGTCAATAAGACATAAACCTAATATAAACTCCAAAACTAGACTGAGTAGACTTTTGCATAGAATAGAGCTTTGATGGTAATATATGAACTTGTAGAGTTCATTTTTATAGCTCAGATCACATTTTGATATAAAATTTACATGCACACATGCTTGGGTAGTGAAACCCTTTACCATGTTACCATTTATCACATTTTATGACTATTCTTGACTCAGGCATGTGTCCTTATCTCATGCTCCCTATAATCTAGATCAAATCTACTCTATTGGTCCCCTTAGGAATCTCCTATGTTTTAAATTAAATACTATCCATTTATATTTATTTGGGACTCCATATCATACCACCTATAATATACACATTAATTCTATGGACCCTGCTATCAGTCTTCATCCAATTAATGCACTTATGCCATGTGGTGGCCTTGCATGCATTGTGAGCTCATTGACTCTTTGAATTTACTCATACCATAAATATTTTAGGCATGGTTTAACATGTATTTATTTTATTATGTTTTAACCATGGTTTAAACACATATAACCTTTGAATTTATCTATAGGATCCTCTGATTAGTTGACCTTTTGCTTGTTATTTATCCATACTTGTACAATGGATTGCATGTCATTGATCTATTCTAACTTATTAACCCTATCCTTAGCCATGTGTTATTGATCATGGATTATATTACCATAATCATGACACTTTTCATCACCAAATTTTTCTTCAATATCCTTATGATATTTTTAAATTAAATGGATGTTTTTTAGGGCCTTAACTTGATATCCCCATGCACGTTCCACTCTGTTGGTTCAGCTTTGAAGACTCATATCTTGAGATAAAAGGCTCATCAAGACACCAAATTTGTATATGATATTCTTGGAATGAAAAAAATCATGTATATGCATTTATTTGACCTTGAAAATATTCTTAATAACTTTTATCAAATGCATAACTCAACTAATCTATTTATTCTTGCATGGCATGCTATGACAGTGTACTTCCTTTAGGCTCATTCTAGTCATCCTTTGACTCATTAAAGCTATAATAAAACTTTTATACCTTATTAATATATACATAATTCCTCTTTAATCTAAATTAACACCCTAAAAACATACTTGGATCCTCTCTCTTGTAATTCTAGACCTGTTTAAAGAACTATTTCTTAAAGATCAATAAATTACAATTTAAACTTGCTTAAAGTGTTTCAAAAGATTTGAAAACTTCATGTGATATTATAATTTACCTATTTTATGATTAAATCAATTGATAACTCTATTTAAAAAATTTCAAAATACTACCATAATTCATCTAGGCACAAGTTCTAAAAGGTATGGGTGATAATTTGGCCCGTGGGGTCAAAATTGTCAATATTTTGGTGACTAAATTAGGAAGAATGCCTACTATTATTGAGAAATAGGACATTTACATTACTCTTTAGATTCATAATAAAGGATAAGTCTCATCCATGACTAAAAAATGCCTCTGACTTAGAATAAGACAATAATTCCATCGACATATGGAAGGGATCACACAAAATAAGGAAACTAAACTAAATAAAGCAATTGTGAAAAAGAAATTATTTGAGATAAAATGAACACAAAATACTTTTCTAAGACAACACTTAAATGAAAACAAAAACTAATTATTTACAAAAAACATAGCTCATCAGTAGCAATGCATTAGATGAATCCCATTAACTAGTATTGGAAGCTCTTAGCCATCCATATTTTAAAGTTAGAAGGCATTATGGGATTTAAAATTGAATATTGTGTATGGACTACTAAAAAGAGAGTAAAACTTTGTATTCCTTCCTATTTTATCTCTATTTGCATCCCCCTTGTGGACTAAATCTCCTTCTTTGAAACTTTGTGAAGAAACTTTCTTGTCAAAGGTCCTTTTCACTTGTGCTAGATGGATTTCCATGGCTAACATGGACTAATTTATAACCTCTTGTATCTCAATAAGCTTAGAATATCTGATCTCCATTAGTTTATTCTATAAAAATTCAAGTTGATGCATTAGTTTTAAAGTAAGAAACTCAAGAAAAATATTTAACCTTAGTTCTTTACCATTTACCATATTTAATGGAGAGTTTGTTATTGATATTTTATAGGTGAACCTATCATCCCATAGAGATGATTTCAATTTAAGGTGCCATAACCTCTGATTATTCTCAATAATCCTTCTTATGATTTTCAATAGGTTCTTTTTTATGGAGTTAGCAAGGCCATTACCTTGTGGATAGTAATTTGATGAAGTACTAAGGTATACACCATGTTGTATGGCCCATTGTTTGATCATAGTCCCTAAAAAGGCCATATAATTATCATAAATAATAGTTGAATGAACTCCAGATCTAGTAAGTAAACCTTCATAGAAATCTAGAACATTGGATTTATTTGCTTCCTTCAAAGCTACTACTTTTGTCCATATAGTGAAGTGATTTGTAGTAATTAATATCCATTTATGACCTATACATGACATGGGATTTATGAGACTAATTAATTCCAAGCCCCATTAGATAAAGGGTTAGTCTACAGTAATTAGTTGGAGAGGTAAGGTTACAAGTTCCAGTTTCCCTACAAACATAGCACACTAATTGCACTTTTTAACCCATGTAGTACAATCACTGAATATGTTTGTTGGGATAGTAAAATGGATAAGTAAAGATACATAGGATATTCCTTAAATATTCATGTGTTAAGTATGAAATTTTTAGATATATGTATTTTTTCCTATCCTCCATGACATGTAAAAGGATAGAAGATGAATAGTCACCTCTTTTGGGGCCAAGGTATGAGAAGAATGTGAATAGTTAGGGAATTTAAATGAATATGAATATGTATGCTTATATGAAGAACAGATTAAATTTTTGTTGAGATCAATAAAGACTATTTTGGTTATGGTTACATGTTGTATTTATTATTTTATTCCTTATCTGTGAAATCATGTTTAATGTATGGTTTGATCATATCCAAGTTATTATGTGTGCTCTATAAATGATTACTAAAATATTAGTTAATCTTAATTATTATCAAATTCATTAAAATACATCTTTTTTATGTTTCTATCTTCCTTGTTAAATATGAATTCTTTGTACTATCTTATGTACTTGAAAAATACATATTTATCATCATTTGTAGCATGTTATGTTATATCAGGAATCTTTGCTAACAGTGGTGTAATGAGCATGTAAACATTCCTTCCAAAGGGATCTATGCTAAAATGCTTATCAGAACAAAAAAACATTGAAACATGGTTAGACCAAAAAGTATGTAATTTCATAGAAGAAATTTTTGAAAGGATAGACCTTAGCACAAGTGAAATTATTTAAGAGCACATCTATGGAGAAATATTTGAATTTTTCTAGAGATAATTACCTAAAATTATAAATAACTTGATTAAAATATTAGAATAATATTGTTTCAGTCCCATAATAAAATAAATAATTACTTAGATTGATGAAAAGATAGACTAGCTGATAAAACTAGAAACTGACTGGATGAGAGCCATAGAGTATTGGATTACTACCACCAAGATAGATACATCACCAAATTTACTATATAAGGGTACATCACATTTGAATTTACATAGGACCATTTAGTTTTTGGTATTAGAGGAAAGTTAAATATTTTGTTTGTGGATAATACCATGTACTTACTCCATCTAATATAGAGTAGTTACTTCAGGCATATAGGGGTGTGTGCACATGATAGTGAATGATGGATAGATGAGTAAGTAAATCTTGGGCCTAAATTTATAATGGAAACATGAGGGAATAATATTAAAATAAAATCTAGATTTAGAAAGAGAACTATGAAAATAGAACAAATTAAATTAACAAAACAATACCTAGGTAGCTATGAATAAAGGTAAAAGTGGTAGTAGATTAAATGATGAACCAGTTCAAATATGTGATGAACAAGAGGAAAAATGAAGAGATAATAAAGAGGATGATGAATTATATTAGATAGAGTGATAGGATGAATAATTATATGAGGATTAGATGTACACAGAGGAAGGTGAGAACAATTTAGAAGTACAATAGATAGATGATAGATGTAGAACATAACTACAAGAAAGGGTTTGTCAAAATAATACAAATCATGAAAAGACACAAAACATAGTTTTAGGTTAATTTTAGGTCTAAGTATAGAATAATAAGTTGTACTAAAGAAACATTCACTAGAAGAGCACACTGTCTCGTAACGCAATCTTTTATATTCTAGTAAAAGCTTTCAGCTAGGCAGATAAGAAGATGACATTTGGGAAGGACCATTTTTACAAAATATGACCTGTTGGGGTACTAAAATTCATATTAAATCTATTATAAATAATTTTAAGGCCCTAGATTTAGTTGAAACTAAATAATAAAAAAAGGGAAACATAGATAAAAAAAGTGCACATGATAATTATCTTAGTGCATAGAGTAGTACATAGGTAGGATCACTCAGAACATAGACCTCTCTAATAATAGTTACATAAAAGACTCCATATATACCAATCAAAATGATTAATCATATACGAGGATTCATAAATTTATCCAACTATGATGGGTCCATGGATCTTGAATAGTACCTACTAACTTGTAAGATGAGATGGTAAGATAAGGGTATAACTTATGAAGCTATTCAAAACTGAAAATCAGTAGGGACACTAGTTGGTAGATCACTGGAGTTCATATACTAAGTAAAACTTTAGTAGGCAAGTCTAAAATATGTTAAGGACTGGATCATAATAGATTTCAAAACCAAGAAATTCACTAGTTATACTATATAAAACTTGAAGTATATATGACAAAAATTGAGAGAATGGGTCTGTGATTATGATCATAGATTCCTTGATGTGATGAATAAGGTAGAGTTTACTTTAATAGAAAAAGACAAAATTGCATAGTTTTTTGAAGGAATGCACTCCAAGATCAAGTTTACCACTACATAAACTTAGTATACTATGAAATTATATGCAATATCTGCTACCCTATGTGTATAATAGATTAAAGATTATGGATAAGCCCCTATTTCCAATTCCAAGATTGAAAATATGCTACAATATTTTATGAAAAGATGGAGCAATTTCAAAAGGTAGATAAGCCTGTATTAAGTCTATGGTGTATGGATTATAGGAAAGAAGGATATCATAGAAAATATTTTCATAATGTCAACACATAATTTTGTGAACTTAGTCGAGTAGTATGGCACACCGTCATGGATTTCCACCATTTACAAAAATATATCAAGAACCCACAGGATTTGTATAGAAATTTATACAAGTTGTCTGATCATTATGAATAGAACTATCAAGTTTTATAGGAACTTAAATAAGTCATCACCAAAAAATTATTCACCATCAATGTGTAACAAATTTCCTTGACAAAGTTCATGATCCCAAGCCTAGAGTTAGATAAAGGTTGTGCGACCTAAATGGGTCCACAATGGATTGTGATTTCACCATAATATCAACCTCAAGGTATATCTATATGGACCCCTTCTTTTTCAAGTTGGACACCTTCATAATCTTAGTACCATTATTCACTACCCTACAACTTGCCCATAACATAGCAATAATAAATAAGTTGGGCCCAACCAACTATGTAAAATAATTAAAAATTTGAGATAACAGTCAATAACACTAACATTGGAACATTGCACAACTGTAATGAGGGTATCAAGTTGGATATCAATCCAATAAAGGAGGAGATCGAGGTGGATTAATAGGAGGATACTAGTGGGTAGAGGGAACAACTACAAATGGCCTCCCTTATAATGCCATCTATGTAGTGAATATAATCATGTCCAATAAAATTTCCTGATGAATCTATAAAGGTGATCATATTGTGCATACCATAAAATATCATATCAACATGACCCAAAATATTATCCCCTCTTAAAGATGTAGTGAAAGGATAAAGTTGTTCAGAATGTGAATATGGTGAGTGTGGAGCCTAAAAAAATGTATTTTTTTAATAATATTACATGAAAACATCATGTAGACAAAAGTTTTCCTCCATTAAAAATTCCATAGGATTAGGGGATCCAAAAATCCAAATAAGATAAGTACCCATATCTAAATAAAGAAAAGGGTCTCATGTATGAAGCGACGTAGATGTTGAAAATTATCCAACATCAAGACACAACCAATGGAGATGTTATAGAAATAGATGCACAAATGTATGGATAAATCATGTCCATTATGCATCAAGATGAATTTATCATTATGCTCATAGATCTAATACTTTTAAGTACACAATTTAATGAAGATATCTTGCAAAACGTCACAAATCTCTTACATAATCTACTAGAGTGTGCGCAGTGTGGGAAACATAAGATAAAGAAGTTGGTCTAGTACACAAAAATGAAAAAACCTTAATATTTTGATGCTCATATCAATGTTTAGGTTTTTATCTATGAGATTATGAATGTTATCTTTAATTTTAGTAGCATAGTCCATATGATTCTTAGGTCTACTTGGGAAGCTATTACATGACCAATTTTGAGTTATAACCTAGTAAATTTGAGTCTAGATGATTATGGAAAGGTTATGCCTATTGTTAGATTAGAATATGTGGAGATCAAAGTTATATAATTAAAATTTCATGATGACTTTGAAGTCATCAACATGAAAACTACAACAACACATTACCCTATGCTCATAGGTAAGAAATGGGCATATGATGGTCAGATGACTATCAACATGGTGCAAAACCAATTAGAGGCATACTAAGGCGATAAATTGGTTATCAATCCTCTTAACATAGTGTGCAAGCCTTACATAATTTTAGCTAAACTAGACTCTCTATACATCATGCAAAAACCCATTTGGATGAAGGTGAATTATAAGGAAAACCAAAAATCTTTGCATGCAATTGAATGAAAATTTATATAACATCATACCAAACCTTAGGTACAATAACTTCTCACTTAGAAACTAAATAAATCAGAATAATAGATGCCCAAACTAATAGCTATGCATATAGTAGTAAACTATTTTGTTATCGAAGACTGTGCAATTATGTATGTAAAATATCTTACTCGGTTAAAAGTTAACTTCCTTTAAAAAGATAATGATCATGTTTAGTAATACATAAATTCAATAAGGGAAGGCACTTTTCCATGAGAACTCGATTCATCTATCAGTGGTGACTCAAAAACCCACCTCTTCAATTAGGCCCAAAGTGACCATGAACTCTGACTGATGTGAGTGGTATTTATGCATGAGCAATAAATTATTATATATTATGCAAATGATGGCATCAATGAATTAATTATACACTTAAAATTTCATATACCAACCATCATCCAATATTTCATCACATTAAATTATTCCCTAAAGAGAGTTGCTATGACATGGTGGGTAATTCATCAAGATAACCATCTTGAGTGTGATGATGTCTGTGAGCTCATGATTAGTAGATTAAAGCTACCATAGTTTATCACCACTAATTGGATATTTTTCATATGGGAGTGTTTCAAAATTCATATACATAAATGTGTTTAAGTTTATAATGATAAATGTATGGCACCAAAATATTGGGTTAACAATTTCCACTATACACTTACTCCATTACAAGCAACATGGTACATGCATCAAGAGCACATAAGGGAGACAAAGCATTGGTCATAAGTGTAAAGTAATTTTATATAAACATTTGTATTTAAATATGAAAATAATATAGTTTAAAATTTAATATAGAAACTTAAATATTTTTCATGGCATGGATACATAGAAGACCTAAGCACCACAACAAAATCCACTTTATAGAAGAACACATCCTCTAATCTTAACTCAACATTATAAAGATACAAAGATATTAATAATGAATAATAGGTTCCAATGTATCCATACCATATCATTGAATATAAGATGAGGTAGAAGACATTGAGGATTCTGATGGTGATGGTGATTTGGATTTGAATGATTTATTTGAGCCTGAATGACTTGTAAAACCACTCAAGAACATTGGTGTAGAACCTAATAAATAAGATAAGTGACATAATATCCAAATTTATAAATGTGAAGGGTAAATGAGGATATAATAATCTATTTATGAATAAAAATTCAACATTTATCAACAACCTCTCAAGAAGCATGTCACAAACATTGGGATAGAGGAGGTCACAAAATTGATAAACATCAATGACTATTAGATGGAAGCTAAGGTCTATGAAGTTATAAAACTTTTGGTGATTATCAAGATATTTTTCCCACAAAATTATTATAGGTCTCAGTGTTGATCCATATCTTGATAATATGTATATTGAACTAAAGGAGTCTGCATGGCGTACAAAGACATAGCCATAAAAGCTCAATCCAAATATAAAGTTGAAAGTAAAGGCTAAACTAGATAAAATGCAAGATGTATAAATCATATATCTAGTAGGAAAGGTAGATTAGGTGATCCCCATGGTATTCTAGACTAATAAAATAGGAAAAATCCTAGTATGTGTGGATTACCACATTCTGAAAGATGCATGTTTCAATGATCCATTCCCAATTCGATTCATAAATTATGTTTTGGAGTCTGTCATAGGACATGAAGTTTATTCTTTCATAGATGGTTTAAATGGATATAACTAGATACCAATCATAGAATAAGATAGAGATAAAAAAATATTTTTAATAAAATGGGGTTATTTTGCATGCAAGGTCGTACCTTTTGGCCTTAAGAATGCACCTATAGTGTTTTCTCATGTAGTGGTTACGAAATTAAAGGATTTTATTCATGACTTCCTAGAATTTTACCTTGATGATTGGATATTATTATTTTTATTCAAAGAACATTTATCTAAGCTACATTTAATGTTGGAATTATGTTGAGCTCTTTGCATTTATTTGAATTTGAACAAATGTTTATTTTTCACCCCCTTTCATGTTTTTATTGGACATGTCATATGAAGTGAAGGTATTTTATTTGATCACACAAAAATTATAGTAATATTGAGTATGCCTCCACCTATTAGTTCCACTAAATTGTACTCTTTTATGGGGCATATAGTCTACTATCATAATTTTATCAAGGAATATATAGCTATTTCATCTTAATTTGAATATTTACTACACAAGAATGCAAAGTTTGTCTAGACTTCAAAATGCCAAACAACCTTAATCGAGATGAATCAAAGAGTGGTTAATACACCCATACTCATTTTTCCAGACTAAAGAAATATTTTTCATGTACATGTAGATGCATTAGGTATCATAGTTGGTACTATGCTTTCATATATAGGAGATGGTAGACTCGACCATGCTATTTATTTTACTAGTCTGAAACTATTTGATGCAGATAAAAACTACATAATCATTGAATGAGAAGTATTGGTTATCATGTTTGCACTACAAACTTTTTGACATTATCTAGTTGTGATACCATTTGAAGTCTTTACTAATCATCAATCCATATGATGCCTTATCAATAAGCCTATGTTAGGAGGATTCATGTCTTGATGGTTGATGTTGTTTTAGGAGTTTCAATTATATATAAATGTAAAACTAAGAAGAGAGAACATGAGACTAGACTATCTCAGCTGCATTCCAAATGGTGTAGAGCTAGAAGAATTACAAGAACACTATCTTTATTCTCACTTCTTTCATGTCTCTATGATTACTAAAAATTTAAAATCCATTTACAAATTCCTCTATCAAGGACTCTTCACTATGCACTATCAAGAATGTGATAAAAATCAATTTACTACTAGAGAATTACCATATACCATCATCAATGGAATTTTGTATCACGTAGGGAAGGATGAATTTCTATAAAGGGTTGTTCAAGAACATGAATGACCTCAAATATTGGAGGAATATCATCAATGAGTCACATAATTACATTTTTTAAGAGAAGACACTATTACAAAGTTTCTACAAAGCATATTATGGTGGCCAAATCTATTTCAAGATGCACACAGAGTTGCACAACACTACAATGTCTATCAATGCATGGGTAAACTATTACATAAAGATGAGATTCCATTACAACCTCTATTAGCTAAGAAACCTTTTAAACAATGGGGTATTAATTTTTTTGGACCTATTAACCCACCAAGTAAACATAACAAAGCAAGACATATCATCACTACAACAAACTATTTTAATAAGTGGGTTGAAGATATTGCAACACTGACCTATGGTGTGAAGGATACAATAAAGTTTTTATATGAAAAGATCATAACAAGGTTTAGATGTCCCATAAATTTATTCAGTGATAGATAAATTTACTTTATTAACAACACCATCATGGATCTAATTGAATAATTTATGATCTCTCATCATAAAATCACTTCGTATCATTCACAAGCCAATGGCCAAGCTAAATATTCCAATAAAGTGTTGGGTAAAATGATGATAAATCTATGATGTTAAGAAATATGATTAGGAATATTCTATTTTTGTGATTTTTTTGGAATATTAAAAACTTTACAAAGGGATACAATATTTATGCCATTTCAGTTGGTGTATGGTCTTGAAGTAGTCATGCTGATGGAATACTTATTACCCAACTCATGCATTGCCATGGTCATGTCACTTATATATTGTGTCTTACTAACCAACTCCTTGAGCCAAATTAGATGGATGAGTTTAGATGTAGAGAAACATGGATAAAATAAGTACACAAATAGAGCCAAAAACTAATGCATGATAAGAACTTGTGCCAAAAATAATTTCATAAGGATTAACTAGTCTTAGTGTATGATAGTCATTTTTAGAGCATTATTGGATAAGTTATAGATATAATGGAAATGATATTACATTATACATGACCTAATACAGTAAGGAACCATGGCTTTTAGAGATATTTATGGAAACATTTTACTTTGGTGGGTAATTGGTTTTAAGCTTAATCCCTACAACTAATATTCAATTGATCTCATTATGAAAAATTTAGTGGGTGTTAAGTAACACGATGTAGATTAGGGTTTCCCTATTTTTGCATGTTTTATGTGTGTATTTGTTTTATGTTTTATTTATTTTTAGATGATCTCAACAACACCAATTGAGAATTTTAATACCAAGCATTACATGTGCTAGATGTGTGTAGGAAGATCCATGTGTGTTATCAAAAAAGTCAAAGATGAGTGATTGAAAAATATTAAGTCTAAGAAAGGTAAGAAAATGTCTCATCAATAAGATATCAATCAGATAATGGCCATCTACTAGAATTAAATGACATATCTAAGTGAATATTGATGTGATTTTCAATAAATTAATAGCTTATCAACATCACCTATTTGTACCTATGTACAGAAACGAAAGAGCATAATGGTGTAACTCCACACATGTACCAATAACTAATTACTTTAATGGCTAAATTAAATATTGATTTTCCACATCTACCCTTTGCATTCAAGATGAGTGGATAGTTAAGTGTGGGTTTGATGTAGACTCCCATAGGCATGGATTCTATAAAATCTAAGATTGAATACCAATCAACATATCATCCTTATGTGTATTTATATAAGCTATTATTCTCAAGCACTGAGCTATTTTTATTGAATAAAGCATATATAGCATTGCAATTTAATCACTTCACATAGCCATGGATAACTCATAGATAATCATGGCTCTCACTAATGAAAAAAAATAATCCATTTATGTTGACATAGCACTTAGGAAAACAATGTATAGTTACGAAGATCCATTTGACTACCTTTGACAAATTGAATAAGAGATGTTACACCCCAATCCAATTCATGATGCACAACCACTTTCCCTCACATATCCCCATTGATTCCAAAATATAAACATTGAGTGTTTACTATGATTACCTAAATTTGACTACTTAAGAGAGATTATTTAAGAATTGATTGGGTGATATAATGAGGGTACAATATATTTGGGTTTGGATGAGACTATTGTAATTAACACATAAGTATTGGCCTAAGATTTGGACATTCCTATGCATGAATATTCTTTGTTACCATACAAGATGAAAATGCCTCCCATTCTATAAGAAGTCTAGGATATATATGTGTAGGATAACCAAGGCATACCCATTTATGAAATCCTAGATGACCTAGTGCACATCCTTATGGAGTGTATAACCAAACAATTTTGGTAGATGACCAAGTCTACCAAAAAAATATCTAAAGGAGTTGTGGACATCACTCATAAGATAATCCACTAAAATGGATAATACAAATGGCTAGAATACCTTATCCAATAGTCACTCATAAACATTGAGAAGTGCCACACTACCTTAAAATAGACATTCTAATACCAGTTGTTAATCTTATTGATCCACTTCATGTAGTGTAATTCACCTCAAGGAGAACTACATTTGAATATAGATTATTGGTCAATGTAGTAGTTTTGTAATCTCATATAGATGTAGGATGATGGATATTCACGCATGATGGTAAATTTAAATCTTTGTGCGATGAATAGATGGACCTCATTGCCACACATCCCTTAGTACCACCTAACATCATGCACTCCTTAACTCAGCATGCCACTATCATTATACTACCCAAAGGCATTTTTATCACCATCCATGACAATATTTGGTCACCCTTATAATAAAATACCTTATACATGATAATTGATATGGTGTAGGCTATAATGACCTACCAAAAAGCATTCGTAGTTAGGTATGTGACCCCATTTCAAGCCATACCACCTAGTAGAGATGTTTATACCACATAAAAATAAAGAAAACAACCAATTTATAACAATAGAAAGGAAATCACAAAGCAAAGGATCATTAAACATCCTCTCCTCTAAAGTGAGAGACATGCAACACTATAACTTGGAAGTATGATCCTGAAGTACTATAGATAGTGAGTTTTTGTGACCTCATGTAGATGGGTAAAGATGAGTAGGAAATCTACCAGGTCATGATGGTATACATGGCTAGAGACTACTATAAGGAGGAGGAAAAATAATTTTTATTTTGGAAAGTGGTGTGCATGGTTCAAATGTAAAAATAGGTTCCCTCGAAGCTTTTGGTGGACCTCCCATCGACCCACCTTCCATCAATATCGACATAGTTTAAGAAGAAGTAAAGTAGCTCCATCATAGAATGGACTTATTCCAGCCATAAATTTCAACAAAATTAGTAATTGAGGACATATTTTCAACTATTTTAAGGAAAACACATAAAAAACTTGTGTGTAGGCCCTAAAAATGGATGGAGGAAAAGGTATGCACTAATTTGGAAGAGTGCATGTTTAGATGACTAGTATTTATGCAAGAAGAATATTCTAAAATTGAATCTACTACTACACCACCATCTAGACATAGAATGGTCATGATCAAGAGGATTAAGGCATAAGTTCCTAGCTTGAAGGTGCAACCAGTTGAGTGACCACCATCACAATAGGACCAAGATGTTAAATAGATTACATCAGAGTAGCCCAAAAATATGAACAATAGGTCACCAAAGAAGAAGCAAATCATATAGTCAAATGCTAACTGAGGAAGGAGGAAAAGAATATAAATAAATAATAAGCACAACAATAACATGCCATGTAGTAATCCAAATAAGTGAAGGTTGCACCAAAGGCCAAGGATATAGAGATGGACAAACAAGAAAAAGAAGTATTAGATGTAGCCAAGAATGCATAAGAGGAAAGAGAGAATAAAAAGAAAGAAGAAGAAGAATAAGAAGAAGAAGAAGAAGAAGAAGAAGAAGAAGAATAATAATAATAATAATAATAATAATAAGAAGAAGAAGAAGAAGAAGAAGAAAAGATAAAATAGGATGCAATAGTCTAGGTAAAATATAAGGTAGAGTAAGCTACCAAAAAGAAAATGAAAGAAGAAGATGAATCCTTATGGAAAAAGTAAGTACCTGTATAAGCTTAGGTAAAAGCATAACTGATGGCCCAAGATGCCCAATAGAAAGACAAGGGTATGACCCTATTAAAAGAGAAGAAGAAGAAAGAATAAGAAGAGAAGAAGAAGAAAGAAGATGAAGAGAAGAAGAAGAAATAAAAAGAGAAGAAGAACAAAGAAGAAGAAAAGAAGAAGAATAAAGAATAGGAAGAATAAAGGAAGAAAGAAGAAGAGGATGAGAAAAATGAGGAATAAGAAAAGAAAAAGAAAAATGAGGAAGAGGAGGAAACCAAATGTATGTAGGCTAATGACACTACACAACAAACCAAGCTAGAAATAGAGGCCACAACATAATAACAAGCACTAGTAACCACCTAATTAGGATTGTAGCAAATTGAGTTACTATTAGAGGTGTCTAGATCTAGGACATTATAATAGTAATTGATTGTTACAGTACCTTCTCACTCTCATTAGACACTATTACACATATAGATCATGTAGTATACATAATCACATTGGCCACTCTTCTAGTTAAGAAGGAGGCCTCTTTGGATGTGTCTTAGCTATCCTTGGAAAAACAACTATAAGGTGTTGTAGCTTCCAAAGACTCCATCTTACAAAATGCTACCTCCCTAGAATAATAATAAGATAAATTCAAGGTAAAAAACATGTAACTAAAGGCTCACCTTAATGAAATGTCCAAGATGATTGAGAATACTTGCCTAAAGTTGATCACTCAAGAAATCAGTGACCAAGTGTTGTTATACTAGTAGAAGCTCAAGATGTTGGTCTCTAAGATCACTAATCAATGGTGTGTAGCCCAGTAACTTCATGTAATAGGCACATTAGGCTAGGTCATAAATATTGAGGCATATACCTTGATAACTTTACTAGATGAGTATTAAAGAATGATTGATATTTTCACCCTCTCTGTAAATTAGGTCACACAAATCCTTCTAGACTAGAAGCAACAACTCAACAACTCCCTCTTTATTTTTATTGTAAACTTCACCATAACAATAGCCACTAAGATAACCATGGAAATGCAAACCACATTAGTGGATGAGAATGACCTTGCTCTCTAGGAATATTTCATTACTAGGGATAGCGTGCATGATAGACTTATTGATTGGCAACATGACCTATAGTTTAATTTATTCACAGGTCTCCAGTCTGAATGTCATGCATAAAAGTTGAAATAGATGAGTGGTGAAATAAAAATAAGGATCAATAATAAAAAGGTAACAATGAAAATCACTAGCTATTTGGACCTATAATAACTCATCAAATATCATTCATCTATGTGCCTTCTGCTACACATGGTTTAAGAGGTGATGATCAATTTTCATACTTAAAAGTGACCTAACTCCATTCTATAGTTAGGTAACCCATATTTTCAATGTTATAGTCTACAAACCACCCTACAAGGTCTAGTAATAAATCACATAGTGCACATATACTTAATATGGGGCCAAGGATCATGTTGGCAAGTCATCTTCCACTACCATGCCATCTCCTTCTAGTTAAGTACTATGCAAGGTGTAAGTTTTGAAAGTTTGTAAACAATTTTTGTATTAATAATGACTAATGAGACAAGTGTGGCCAAAATGGTTGAAAACCCATAAAGGGAGGCCTTATAGTCATGCCAACCTACTAAAAACCCAAAAGGGTATTAGGCTAGTACATTATTCATATGAAAACCTAAAGGTTGGCTAAGTAGCTCGTAATAGGTGAAAAATAGAAATGGCACCTTGAGCGATTACTATGACTCCTGCTAGTCTACCCATTTCTTCAAATTCTTCCCCAATTCACCATAAAATGAACTTCTAACATTATTTTGGGATGAGATAACATTTCTAGTTTGATAAAGTGTTGGGAAAAGAAAATGGGTAATTAAAGTTTCATAATATATTCCTTGAATATTCATGCATTACGTATGAAATTATCGAATATATGTATTTTGTCATATCCTCAACAAATTTTAAAAGGATAGAAGATGAAAATTCCCCTATTTTGGTGCTAAATTATGAGAAGAATGTGAATCTTTAGGGACTATAAATGACTATAAATATGTATACTTGTATGAAGAAGAGAATGAACTTTTCTTGAGATCAATACAAACTATTTTTTTTATGGTTACCTATTACATTTCTTATTTTATTCCTTATGTGTGAAATCATGTTTAACACATGGTTTAATCCTATCTAATTTATTATGTATGATCCATGAATTATTACTTAAATATTGGTCAATCTTAATTCCCATAAAATGCACTAAAATACATCTCTACTAAGTTTTTATCTTCCTTGTTAAATATGAATTCTTTGCAGTATCCTACGCACTTGAAAAAGACTTAACTATCCTCATACATAGAATTTTATATTGTATCAATAACCTATGATAATAATTATTAGCCAATAATTCCCACCTCTCATTATTTTAAGGGTTGTGGTCTTGTAATAATAGTTTCCTCCACCATGCCCATCATGAAACTCTTCAAGTAATCTATGTGTTTGTCTTGGCTTTATATATCTTAGCAATAAACTATTGATATTTTTTTTAATATAATACCATAAACAATAAGGAATGGAATTGTTTGAAATGTAAAATATATTCTTCTTGGATCACTTAGAAGAGAGGGATAAGTACCATTTTATACGTATATTTCCAAGTCATGAAACTAGGTGGAAGATGAGGTGTGATTAGTTGTAACCTCTTCATCATTTGACACTAAAACCACCTCATTTTATTTTTATAAATATTAGGATATATGATCACAAATTTATTTTTATCTAATCAAATTTATTATCTTGATCTCCACATAATAATCCATTACCCTATTTATCTGACCATCTCTTTTCTCATTTATATCTTTATTTAATATAAAATCTTTGATACTTGGATGGGCAACCATTAGGTGTATCTTATTATTAGAAAAGTATCTAAATTTATTTGGAGACCTTATAACTAAAAAGAATGATTTTCAAAAAAATATTACCTTATTTCATATTTTTCTAATCCTTGAATAAATAAGGATATTGGTTTCTCTAATTCCTCATGATTCTGTTGCATAAGAATGCCTGAAATGGTGTCTAGGTTAGCATAAGTGTATAATATGAAATCTTTAGTGAAATTTAGGTTTATGAGCATAAGATCACTAGCTATAGATCTGTTAATTTATTATAAACTATTTACTCTTTCATTATACTAGATGAAACTTTGATTCCTCTTTAGCATGGATGTGAGTGGCTTAGCTAAACTAGCAAAATCAGAAATATATCATCTTATAAAATGGATTTTACCTAAGAAGCTTTGTAGAGACTTCTTGTGCTTGGGAAAGAAAAGTAAAAGAATTGAATCTATCATTTTAGGATCTATGGTAAAATCATGTATTGAAATGAAATGTCCAAGAAGCCTACCTTCATGAATTGAGAAGACAAACTTTTTGGGATTTAGGGATACCCCAAATTATTTACACCTCTCAAACACTTGCTTGAGGTGTACCATGTGCTCACTTGAATTATTTGAGAATACTATTATAAAATATAAAAAAATAAGTATAGGCTTGTTAATAAGGCCTTATAATACCATATCCATGGATCTCTAAGAGGTTGTTCCAAAATTGGATAGACCAAGTGGCATATTTCTATATGCAAATGTTCCCCACTTTTTGATGAAGGCTGTTTTGAATTGGTCCTCATCCTTGAATAGATATTGACTGTAACCACTATATTCATCCAATAACTAAAACCTATATAAACCTATAACTAGATATAGAATTTGTTCTATAGATGACAATGGATAGTGATATTTAATGGAATCCTTGTTCAAATCATAAAAATAAACACATAGTATAATCTCACCATTATTTTTCCATACTAGAAAAAGGTTTTCCACCCAAGTTGAGTGATTAATTGTAAATATAATAAATGAATCTATGAGTTTATGAATTCAACTCTTATCAAAGGCTATATATTTGTATTTATAGCCTTTATCTTTGTCTCACTAGTTTAGTTTTAGCCTCTAATTCAATGGTGTGTTAAGCTAGAATTGGATCAAATCCTTTGAGATCATCATATTAACATGAAAACACATCAACAAAGATTGAAAATAATTCAGTGAATCTTGCTTGTATGATGGATTGTATACCTTACCCTATTTCAAGCCCTTATCAACTATAATATCCACATTGGCATAGTGTTCCTCCTTTATTGAAAAAAAATGACTTTTCCTTTCTGAACTCATATCACTAGTGAATATGTTCTCAAGTGTGACCAATACTTTGGGAAACTTTTTTTTTTTTGGTTTCACAGTATGGTCACCATATTATTGTAAGAAATTTGATTGATTTTTTGAGGAAAACTCAACATCTTCTTACAAGAACTTGTTAATTTGATTATCATCCTCAAACACTTGAAAATTCTCTTGGTTATCAGGGATAGAAGGACTTATAACCACCTTAATGTGTGAATGATTATTTTCAATTTTTACATTAGTTGGGAAACTAAATTGTGCCCCAATGGTATCCAACCTATCTACATGTGTGTTCTCATCTCCTGGTATTGCCTGAATATTGAAGGCTTGAAATACTCAAGTAAGTCCCATACTCTATGATTATAATGTATAATAAATAATTTTTACATACATTAATACCCATTACATGGCGAACCATAAGTTTTATATCACAAAAAACATGTAAAGTGTTGACTTTCATCTTTCAAGCCCATTGTAAAACATGAACTAGTTCTTCATATTCTGCAATATTGTTTGAATAAGCAAATTAAAACTTAATAGAAGAGAAATACATTTTATTTGATGGAGAAATAAACATCATTCCATCCCTATTACCTTGATTATTATTTGATCTATCAAAGTATAATTACATAAACCATCATTAGATTCATCTTCATTCATCATAGCTAGAATTGGTGCATCACTTTCATAAAGGTAATAAACACCAAGTCCCTCTTATCCAATTAGATCATAAGGGTCATGATCAAGTAAGTTAGAGGCCCACTTATCAAGTAATATATCTTAAATTCCATCTAAAGGTGACTCAATTTCCACCCCACTAGTATCTAATATCTCATCCAAGATGATACAATTAGTTTTCACAACACTTGGTATATATGGCTCCAAATGAAAACATGAAATAAGATGATAATGTATTATTACATTATTACCATATATAATTTTAAACATATAATATGTCCAATTAGATAATAATAATCTTCCAATCTTTGAGGTGAAGTCTCTTGATAGACACATGGATAAGTAGGGAGGTAAGTTCATTACTACTACATACTATTGAATGGTAACATTGGGATAAACATGTAGTGTTAAATTTATATTTTTAATAATGCCTACTATCTTCGATGGTGACCCATCTAGTTGCAATATTCCCTTAGTATTTGGTTTATAAACAAGACAAAGCTTATCTATAATTTGTTTAGGCATAACAGTGCTATAGGCTCCACTATCCACCTTGAAGTTATGAATTAAAGTGTAACCAACTATCAAAGAGAGGTAAAAGGGATGAGTTTTATTTTATATTACCTTATTTTTATCCATTTTTTTCATCTTATGCACCTTTTATGCTTGTTGCTTAGTTGGCTAGTCTAAATTACTCAGGATAACACTTTCCTTCTAAACTAATTTTGGAGATAACTTGAGAGTTAAAAGCGCTTGACTCAGCATAGCCTTTTATCCTAGAATAGAGATTGAATCCCACATTTTAATGCTAACATTATACTTCTTCATTTGATACACTATACTAAATTGAGATCTAGTAACCTTTGTCTACACTTTTTAAACTACTAAAATTTTTCCAACCTATATGTCTAATATTTTTGTGGTGCAGGGGAAGAAAAATGATCTTTAATACTCTTGGATACAACATTACTATTACTTGAAATATTTTTAACATCTTGAGCTTCATCAATACCTCTTCTTTTACCTCTAGTTAGAGTTGTAACTTCACCAATTATTAGTAGTCTCATCAATATGATTGAATGCAACATGTTCATATATTTACCAATTTACATTAATGGCATTAGTATACCATTATTTTTATTAAGATCTCCCTGTGATACCAAACTTATCTCTTGGCACTAAAATTGTTTAAGAGAAAATTATTATTGTGTCATTTGTGGCATAATGATGCTTTGTGAGACCAAGGATTGGCTTTGAGCATCATTGAAATTAGATAATTGTCAACCTAGATATTGTATTTAATTATTTTAGGTAGTATGGGAACAAGATCTCTTAAAGTATAAGGTAAATTAGGATAAACAATTGTATATGGTTGAGCTTGAGTTATGGCTTCTTATGGTTGGTAGGGTGCTTTATTTTTCCTAAACCCTTGATAAGGAGGCTTTTGATTTCCAAAGGGTTGATAGGTATTTTTATTTTATTGTTTATAATTCCTATTAGCCTAATATTGTTGTCTCTTGAATTACACTATTTCATTCACAAAAGATTTAAAAAACCTTTTAACTCTCCAAGCTCATTAACTTGACTAGGAGGTTCTGTAGATTAATGTTTAAGGGATGGAATAAGGGCTAAAGATGGAATTTGATGAACCTGGGGGATTGATATAGAATTAAATTTTCATAATATAGGCATTAGGTTCCTTGGGGATATTTTACCAACTTGTGTCAAGTTGTTTTATACTCTTATTATAACCTCATAAGCATATGGCAAGGTAATACCACCCATTGACTATATCATCACACTAATATCAGAGATGAGGGATTTTAGATAGTAAAAGAATGCATATTATAGGTATGGTCAAATTAATGTAGTTATCTTGGTCCATGTCTTTTATAATTTAAGATTAAAATCAGACATGAACTCATGAGGAGCTCTTCTTATGGTAGTCAATTATTCAACTAAAGATATGTGATCATATTTGTATTCAAATTATTTGACTAAGGATACACCTAATTCATCCAAAGTAATAATGGAATTTAGTGGGAGGTTTATATACCACTATAATTTTTTTCCTTTGAAGGAAGAAACAAGTAATCTAATCACTACATTTCCTTAAATAATATTGTCAACTGAGCAGAGATTTTCAACATATTGGATGTGCTCAATAGGGGTTGTTTGATCTTCTCCTAAGAATAATGGGATACTTTTAAGGGAAAAAATAAGAGTGTCATTAAAAATGGACAAATTTAGTAGACTACATCTATTGAATGGAACAAATAATTGGTTCTTAATATCCATCTGGACAATAGGGATTGCACTGCGTAGGATAATAAAATGACCAGGAGATGAATACTTCTTTTTAGAATAACATCTTGTCTTAATAAACCATATTTTTTTATATGAATTAGAAGTCAACTACATGAATTCAAGAGGAATACCTTTACTATTTTATCTTGTATTAACCATTGGCATGAGAGTGTTTCCTGAATGATACTATTAACTCTAAAACTTGAAGAATATTTATCTTCTTTGATGTAGAATGTCTTCTTTTAATATAAATACTTTTCTTCAACTTCAGAATTCAATTATGCCAAGGATAAAGGGTCTCATTAGGAATGCCAAAAACTTTTATATACTTAATTTACACCCATGGGGAGATTTCTTCAGGATCTTTCTAACTCAGATACAAAATGGGAACAAAGTTAAGCTATGGATATCCTATAGTGAGAGTGAGCCTATGGTTGGTTCCTTTGGATCAATCACTTAATCTAATCTCTTATATGGAAAAGGGGAATAATTTTGAATAAAAATTCACAAAACATGTAAAAGTAAGTGATAAACCAAATGTTTTAGATACTTAGAATTCATAAAAAATGTTATGAGACACTTCAAGACCTACACATATCACACCACTCACTCTATGATCAAATTTCACATAAGTATTTCATAAAAAGGCACTGATTAGATATAAATCAAGAAACTATCTATGGCACTTAGAATGACCTTTAAGAGCTTAAAAACACTACATGAATGTGATAAAACATAGATAGAGATAAAGGAAATGAAAGACATTCACTTAACCACATCAATGAATTCATATAACACAGTTCAAATTCATTTACAAATAGAGGAATTCGGTCTTTTATTTCATTAAATAGGTGTTGTAGTAAAAAAATTAGCATAAATTGGGAAAGATAAAAACATAAGAGTTTATTTCTTAAAGTGAAAAATAGGAGATATATAGGAAAATAGGAAGAGATAGAGAGAGAGAAACAATAAAATATAAATCAATAAGTGAGGCCTAACTACTGTTTGATTGATTAGCATTAATTATGCCTCCAAAAACTAACCTTCAATCTCTCTCACTAGCCCTAAAACACACTAGAAGCCAAATCTTATTCTTGGATGATGAGTCATGATCTTCTTGGAAATTAATTGAATGTTTACCTATCCACCTCAACATTCAAACTCCCCATATTCTTTATAAGCTTACAACAACATGATTGATCTTGATATACTTTTTACATCATCAGATATCCACCAATGTCCATTCTAGCATTTCTTTCATAGTCACCATTCTTCCCCTTACTCTAAATATTCAAAATAAGTCCTTTATAGATGAAAACAAAATCCTTTATTAGTTTTCATATAGACATAACATTGATGAAGATACATAAGCTCCTAAAATTTAATGAAAAACAAGATATAAACCCAAGACAAACTCCAAAACTTGATTGACTAAAATTTTGCCATTCTACCATTTATCACATTGTATTACTATTTTTTACTCATACATGTTTCCTTATCTCATGTTCCTTGGAATCTAGATTAGATTTGCTTCATTGATCCCCTTAGGAGTCTCCTAGGTTTGGCCTTTAATGTCAAAAATCGATCTTGATTTAGACCTCTATATATTTCCACTTATCAGATTCATGTTCATTCCATGGACCTCACTGTCAATCTTCATTTGGTTAATGTACTTATGCCATGTGGTGACCTCACATGTATCCTGAGCTCATTGAATATTTGACTTTTTTCACATTGTCAATATTTTGGTCATGGTTAAACATGTACCATTTATTTTCCTAGGAGTTTACCATAGTTTTGAAACTTGGAACCTTCACATTTTTCTTCAATATCCTCTAACATTTTGACCTATTACTCATCATTTATTTTTACTTGTATAATGGATCATGTTCCATTGATCTATTCAAACTAATTGACCCTATCCTCACTTGTGCAACATTGCACTTATATTGAGCTCCCATGATCATGAGACTTTTTAGTGTTACATTTTCCCTAATTATCTTTAATATATTTGAAAATTAAATGGCTACTTCCTAGGGACTTAACTTGACATCCCTATCCATGTTCTGTTATGTTGGTTCACCTTTGAAGACTCATGTCTTGAGATAAAAGGACCATAAATACACAAAATTTATAGAGGATCTTTCTGGCATGAATGACATCATGTCTATCCATTTTTTTGACCTTGAGAATATTCCTAAGCACTTTTATCAAATGCACAACTCAATTGATATATTCAATCTTGCATGGCATGCTACAATAGTCTACTTCCTTTATGCTCATTCTAGTCATCCTTTGACCCATTAATTATCTAATAAACCCTTGAAACCTTATGAAAATCTAATTCATTCCTATTTAAATTCCATAAAATAACTAAAAACTTGCTTCGATCCTCTATCTTGTAATTCTAGGCTTATTTCAAGAACTTCTCAAAGATCAATAAATTACACTTTAAGCTTGCTTAAAATGCTTAAAAACCTTTAAAAACTACATATGATCTTATAATTTCCATAATTAATCATTTAATAAATAAATAAATCTATCTAAGGTGTTTTAAAAGATTCCTTTGATTCATTTAGGCATATGTTTTGAAAGGTAGGGGTGACAATTTGGCCTATGGGGTAAGAACTGTCAACACCTACTAGTGTAGTTGATGATGAAACTCCTAATATAGAATAAGATGGAGTGATAGTAATAGATAAGGAAGAATAAATTATAAGAGAATCTAAGGAGGTATTGGATCTTGTGACTATATTTTATTTTTGGGCTTCAATTTTCCCTTACCAAGCTTTAGATAATTTCTTCTAGTCATCATCTATAAATCTTAGATCAATAATAGGATCCTTAAGTAGCTTAAATGTATGTTTCACCATTTCATCATGTTTTATTAAGAGGTTTCCTACAATTAATTTATTTATACATCTTTCTCTATCATATTATTCGTAGATACTATCAAATTTACCATTTCTTGGTTCAAGGCCACACCTTTGGTCATGGTCTGCTTCCAAAAGTTCTACAGTTAGGCCCTGAAGGCATCCTTTCTAAAAATAGACCCATTCTTGTTTTAAAGGTGTGTAATTTTATAATTCGTTATCAAGGTGATGACTCTATCACCTTGTTGTGTAAGGGATCTACCTAGGGACCTCATTTTCTCAATCCACTAGTTCAGGGTTTTATTCCTACCAATCATATAAGACTGAGTGATGCTCAAGTTTTCTAAGGGGATCATGTTTAAGTCCTCAAATTTATTCATTTTTATAAATTTAATCAAGTTTATTATCTTTTTTTCATATTCCCCATATGTATCTTATAACTTGAATAATTTATTTTATACTTCATCTTACTTTATGTTGTACTGAGCCAAGGTATTCAACATATCAAACATCTCTTCCATAGCCTATTCCACATTGAATTAGTCCTATTGATGTTTTTACAAGTTATTTATTCTATGATTCACTCTTTTAACAAATTAAATGGCCACATCCATAGTCATTTGAAGAGATAAGAGGGGGTTTTCATCATACTATTACTATTGGCTATGCCTAACATTCTTTGTCTTAGTTAGCTCAAACAAGGTTTCTTCTAACCAATACATGATTATCTAGTCTAGGTGGGTGAGATTTTTCTTCATCACCCTCTTCATTATCTCAGCCTCCTTGTCAAATTTTAGTGTTACTTGAAGAGGGTCCACTATGACCAAATATGGGTTCTTATTTTTAGCCAATTGCATTTGCTTAATCCATAACTTATTTAGATAACCACTTGGGGGATTTGATGATGGGGGCAGTGGATGAGTTGAACTTTAAAGTTTATGAATGAATATCACCTCAACTAATGTTTTTTCCTACGTTTCAATAGTACTTTACATAGAAGATGGTATATTAGATGGACCCCTTAAGATGGAAGCCTGCTCAACTTACTTACCTAAACCATCTCCTATAATATCCAAAGTGGTATATAATGCTTAGATTATTATTAAACTAATATTTGGGTCCATCGAGCCTTATTTTCCAGCAATAGTGGTATGGATTATAGATTTTGATGGTCCAGGATGAGTATCTTATTTTTTTGACACTTTAAAAAATTGATACAATCTAGTCTTACTTTCAATCATGTGATATTCATAGCCTTCAGCCTATACTTAGCCTCTGCATCATCATTTGTATTGAGGTAGAACTATTATCCATCCCTAAGCTCATGATGGTATGTAATTATTAAGGTCACCTTATTTTTAACATAGTGTTTAAATGTTAGGTGTGTAGGGTCCCATTCTCTATCAATGTCTTTTATAGACTAAAAGTGGACCTTTGTCTAGTAGCATCCATTACTGAGTCCCAAGTCTCATTTTCAAATTAGTTGATGTTGGTTAGCTTGGGATGGATAGTTCCCTTATTTTTTTTCTTTCATATTCTATATACTCTTGTGATTATTTTAAGGTAATCTGTTACTCAACCAATTTGTCTAACATTATGGTGAAAAATGTTAATAGGGCTATTTTGATTCCATCAACTCTTATTATGGTGTAGTCATGGTAGTACCAATAGGATCATACTTTGATAATTATTACCCTAATATCTTACGATAGATTAGGCATATTCATATCATGGATGGCCTTATATATAATTGGGTAGAAATTATACATAATAGCTTGGATCTCTTACCTATATGTATAAATTATAAACTTCATGAAGACATGGGGCATAATCTATTTCAAGTTCAAATCCCAATTGGTTAATTGGGAGGACTTTAGAGTGGCATAGATAGTATCAAAAAAGTAAGACATCATATAAAAAATATTTCCTTGGTTGGCCATGGTATTTTTATTTGGGTAGTTAAATTTTAGGAAATGATTCCCCCAAGAGGGGGAGTGGTGGATTCATATATGATCATGGATAAGATTAGAACCCACTTCTCATATAGGTGGCCAGTGTTTTATGATTCATAAACCCTATTCATCATTACCATCCCCATTCTCACCCCCTCCTAAATTTGGTTATGGGTATATGATTAATTTTGGACTTGTAGATGAACTTCTAGAAGTTTTCTTCCTAGCTTATCAATACCTCTCTAATGTTGTGTGAGTTGAGCCATTGGGTTACAATTTATTTATTATAAATAATTTTAGACCTAGGCAAGTCACAATAAGTCTAAAAGGCTAACCCAAATATGAAAGTGATATCATTACCTAAATTGAATCATTTGATCATATTATATATCCATCTAGACTGAACAAATATTTAGTGGACTAAGTCCACATAGGGGAGTACCTCTAGGTTGGATGCATCTTTATGGAATATCATAGACTTGAGAGCTAGGATGCTAGACCTCTCTTCTAAAACACTAGGATATTACTCATCATCACTATTCTATTCCAATGTTTTCTCCACATGGTAGAACAAATCATTGTAGTGCTTGTCATCAATAGCCAATGCAATAAAATTAAAACCAATGTCCTAAAAGATGGTGTTCATTCTATATGAAAAGAGGAACATAACTTGTTTTATCTTTGTATCTCAAGACATTCCTACTTTGGTCATGGCTTTTAGATTTTTATTGATGAGATCATGTATCATATTAATGTTAAATTAATGCACATAAGTCCTTAGTAGACAATAGATAGGACATTGGATTTATTTAATAGATAATAATTGAAAGTGAATGCAAATATTTTAGACTACAAACTTTAAACTATGGATTTTTATAATTTTGAACTTTAAGATAAAATTCATAAATGGAAAGTATCTTTTACTTTCTTTAACTTAAATTTAGGGTGGTTCTTAAGTTTTATGCTAATGGCTTTGAAAACCCAATTTTGGAGATCAACCAATCATTTCTCTTAATTTTTTCACACATTTGATCATCATAGACTTGAATTATAACTTGAGGTGGCTTGGCTTTATAACCACCTAAATGATCCCCATCAATATTCAATTTAGACAAAAAACCAACTCATCATGGATAGAAATATGCCTTTTAGGTGTCATACTTTTACATGAGTTTGACACTTGGCAATTTTTTTTGTGTCTTATCCTTTTATTTTTATTGTTAGGCTACCTAGGTGTGCTACATGATATTTCACCAAGTGGTAAATTTTGATTATCTTGAATCTCATTTTGATGTTCCATGGTTAAAATACCCTTTATTTTGGGATAATGTGTTCCTAGGACCCCTACTATCTTACCAATTGGCAAGCTTTTATTAGCTCATATAGTTGCATGAATTTGTTTTTTGGGTTATATATATCCCTTTGTTTTTATTATTATGATGAAAAAGGGGTTAATTTGTCAACATACCATTGTTCCTATCTTCCATGTGGATTCCACATAACATCTAGTTATCTAGGATTGGATGATTGAGTGATAGGTGTCACCATGTCGTGTACTCATAGTGTTATTAGAATTACACATTAAACCTTAGCCATATGGATGTGAAGGGTGGAACTAGGTGACAAGTTTCATGATGTAGTTGGATTGCTCCATCATAGGATATTTGAGAATAATCATGGTCTTATAAGGCTATGAGTAGGCATCATGTGGCATGCTCTAATTAGGTCTCTCTTCTTTATAAGTTAAAACACAATGATCAAATGATAAGTGGCATGTTATAATTGAGTCAATTAATCATGAGTTATAATAAATAAGTAGGATCCTTAGGAGATCATGAATGTATTCCATGTGGCATGATGTGATGGAGTCACTAGGTAGTATACCTTTTTAACTTATATTTTAGTTGGAAATGACATGACTGAGTACCAAGTGGAAAACTCCCATCATATCATGGGGTCACAAACCTATCATACATTCCTTTAAAATTGAAATTATATGATTTAATTATAAAACGCCCATTATAATTAGGTCACAACTTAAGGCTAAATCATATAAGACTAAATTCTAAACTTTATTACCAATTGATCGATGTATGTGATGTTGTGACATGTTAATTGAGGCTAAGGTGGAATTGAGATCTTTCATGAAGGAAAAATATAGGAAATTTAGTGATTTTAATGATAAATATAAAAGGGGTAAGCTCAAATTCATAAATATCAAGTACAAAATCTAACTTGAACCCTCTTTTAAAACATAAAATCAAGGTATGTCCTAACATTGAATATAATTTTGCCAATGAAAAAATAATACTATGATTCATAAGCCTTAATTAAGTAATTTTGAACACATTTTTGGGACCATAACTTGGTTTTATAATTGTAAACCCATTGCAAGATAAATTTTCAAACAAGCTAGATCATGAGAAAATCAATCAACTAAAACGTTTTAATGAAACATTTTAAAAGGTACTCATCAATATTTTTAGTTGACCAACATTACATTTAAAATTTTCAAGTCATGTAAATGGATTGTTACCATGTGGAAAAAATTTTGAGGTATGTCCTGTGAAACATGACATAAAATTTCATTGGGTCCCCATGTTTAGGAAAATGGGTCATGCTAAACTAAACAAATGGCAACCTCTGTGGGAAACATAACAATATGTTATAATCTAGATATGTTGGTTTAGAGCACAATGATTATGTAATCACCCCTTAGAAAATATAACAAATATCATAATTAGTTCTATACTAATAATAACTTTTAACTTGAAGGATTAGAGATTAAAAAATTGAAAATCATTCATACTATATGTGTGTTTTCAATTAATTCACCAACAAGACTTTGGGTTTTAGAATCAGTAGCTTCGAGCTTTATGGATTTGAACATAATTTCTAAGTAAAATTTTTTAGATATATAATGGTACTCAACTTTAAATGAGATGACTTGAGATTTATTTACTTCTAGCTAGTTGTCTATAGCCCTAATATTGGTACCTTTGGCTCCACTCTAGGCCTTGATCCACTTCTATCCAAGCATCCATAGCCCTGATGGAGTCTACTTGAATTACCTATAAAGGAATTTAATTTTTAGTGTCAAGTATATTTCAAATTGATACACAAGTTTTTTATTTTTAAAAACCCTTAGAGGTTTGGAACTAGTTTTATATCTAGGTTTTACGTAATTTTATAACTTTTATTCAAAAACCATTTTCTTTGCATTGACTACGTTATACCTAGGTAGACTTATGATGTAAAATCATGTGTGAGTATGTATGGATCTTAAAAGATTTAAGACCTTCATCTAGTTAAATATATGTTTGTTATCCTTGCATTATAATCAAGATAAAATCACATATTCCATAAAATGACAACTTTATTATTAAAGTCTTCCATATTTCCCAAATGAACATATGGCATGGTTTCATACTTCATACGGTTATCTATTGAGTTTTACACAAGTTTTAACACCATAAATCCTCAAATTTTAGAACTTGGCACAAATGTAAGAGCAAATTAGGACCTTAACCAGAGGGCTTATTATTAGACTATGACACACAACAACTACTCTAAGGAAAGAAAAGGGTAGAAAGAGAACACATAACTAAAAATCAAAGTAAAAAAGAAAAACAAACCTAATCCTACCTACTTCTATACTAAACCAACTCATATTCCTTTGGTGGGGATGAAATGGGTAGCTAAGAAGTAGTGCTTCAAGTAATGTCCATTCATTGATATAGATAAGTCATTTCCATGCAAGTCCTCTAGCCTAAATGAATTATGACCTAGTATCTCTATGATTTGATATGGCCTAATCCAAAGAGTAGTGAAATTATAAATATATCCTTTTTTATCAAGTTATTTAATTCATAGTAAGACCAAGTATTTAGGTTATCCCTTTTGTCAAACCACCTTATAAATACATCCTAGTGCTTGTTGAATTTATTGAAGGCTTCATCTCTGGCATCTTCCATCTAAATGATATTTAATTTCCTATACTAAACCATTTCATCATTGTCCATGTAATCAATTGCAAACTCATAAATATGTAGATGTAATGTAATGGGAAATATGGGGTGTTGCCCATATACTGGTACGAATTTAGATGATCTCAATGCTTATTTGTATCTTGTTCAATCAAACTAAAGAGCATATTTTAATAATAAATTAAACTCCCTTGGTTTCTTATCTACTAATATCATTATATCATTCATTAGGTTTTTATTAGTTGAATCCATAACACCATTCCCTTATGGATACTGATTTAAGGAGAACATGATAATAACATTGTCTATAGGCCCATTCTATGAAATCTACAAACTAGAGTCAAGAAAGTCCCAAATCTAGTTGTGATGTTCCCTTATAGGAACTTGATGACATCAATTACCTTTAAATTCTTAGTGGCAACTACTTTAGTCCACCTAGTGCAATAATTAATGGGTGTCAATATGAAACTGTCACCTACCAATGATTGGGAATTAATAACCCTAATGAGGTCCAAACCCCATTATAAAAATGGTTAGGTTTTGATAATTGGTTGTCAAGGCATGGCTACTCTTAATTCTATGTTATCAAATACTTGACACTAGTGACATTCTTAGACATGATCATGTGAATATTTGAATGTGGTAGGCCAATAATAGCCTAATCTATGTATTTAATGGGCATTAATTCTACTTGAATGGTGTCCACTTCCAAAATTTTCATGGAAATTATTTAGAGTGTCTACAACTTATTACATAAATATGCATTTGAGATATATGTCTTCATTATTTTTCTATGAATCACTACTCTTTTGATCATAAAATGTGAAATTTTGAGACTGAGTTATCTTCTTTTCTCTATTTTCAATTATGGTGGTTAAGTGTTGTTTAATAAATATTAAATGATATCCTTGTACCATTCCTCACATAAAACTTGGTTTGTTTCCACATACAATACATCAATCTGAGGATCAACCTTGGTGATTAATTAAATTAAACCTTATCCCCATACCATCTAAGCTAGCTTGATTTCTATGTCATACTCCTAGAACTTAGTCATCCATTTTATTAATATTTTTCTTAAATCATTCTATTTAAGCATAATCTTAATGGTGGGGTAAAGTAAAATGGCATGAGTTTTGTTTTGGAGGATATAATGTCTGAACTTCTTTATAGGTTTACCAAGGCATATGCTTTCTTGTCTAGGAGTGGGTATCGTAGTTATTAATCCTTCAAGTTCATACTCATGAAGGTGACTATATGTTTTTTCATCTACATTTTTCATTAAGAGAATGAAAATAATGTGGTAAAAAGTGAAGGAATAAAGGTAAAATATTTACCAAAATCTAGGTTAATTAGCATGGGTGTATCTACTATAGATTCTTTAATGTATTAGAAAGATATATTAGCCTTAGAAATCTACTTAATCTTCACATTTATTTTTAACATGACATTTAGAGGTCGGATAACTTTAATGAAACCTAAAATGAATTTATGCACAAAGTTAATTGATAATAAAAATGACTTTAATTACCTTTTACTATTAGGAAAATCAACCCTAAAAATAGTATTAATCTTATCAGGGTCAATAGTCATACCATCTTTCATGATTAAATGTACCAAGAGATTAAATTTTATTATTTAAAATATACTCTTCTTAGGTTTTAGAGAGATACCAAAGGTTCTACACTTCTCGATAACTTTTTCAAGGTGTGCCATGTGGTCCTTCCTATTTTTAGATAAAATAGTTAAGTCATCTATGTAGATAATGATGCACTTACTGATCAATCCTTAAAATGCATGGTCCATGGCACATTGAAAGGTATCCTTTGTGTTGATGAGTTATAAAATCATCTTATATATGCAAACATTCCCCACTTGGTTGTGAAGGTAGTTTTCATTATATCTTCTTTGTTAGCTAGCACCTAATTATAACCAGAGAAGTCATCTAAGAAAGACATCATCTAAGATCTTCTAACCATTTGAGTTACCTCATCCAAATAGGGTAATAGGTAATTATCCTTTTCTAATGATCTATTAATATTCTAAAAGTCCATGCAAATTTTGATCTCACTATTTTTCTTTTTGACTGGGACCAACTTATCTACCCATGTTGAGTATTTGATTAGAAAAACTATCATCATATCCAATAACTTCTTTGATTATTTATAGATGAGAGGGGATAATATTGGATTGATCAATATTTTACTTTGTTGAAAGGGTTTATATGCTTCCTTTAAAAGGATCATATAAGTGATAACTTGAGTGTTAAAGACCATGCAAGGACATCCTCAAGTATAGATAATATCTCAATGGTCTTAGCCACTTCTTTGGTGCAGATAAACCTATGCATAATGTGTTAAGGATTGTTTGATAAACCCAAGTTAATTTAATTATAATATTTTATACTTAATTTGGGTATTTTGGAATCAGTCATTGTCTTTTCTTGGTTAAATATCCTTTTTAGATAGACCATGGCCTTAGGGATTTTATTCTTCTTTAGTTGAATTATGCCATCCTCATCAACTTTGGCCTCCTTTCAAAACTATTAATATTTCTCACTGATTACATGTGACTCAAAGACTCCAAAATTAGTCATGAGGTTGATGATTTACCTATCATTATCAAACACCTAGAAGTGTTTGATGGTTTTAGGTATATAAGGGTAATATACCATTCTGACTGTACATTGATATAATTTGAGGGCCTTGAGTGTGATTATATTGGCCACAATGGAAGCCAACATAGTTTCTAACTAATTTTGATATCTGAGCACAAAGGTAGTGTTAAACACTTCAAAGCTCTTGATTGGATCCCATGCTCTAAATTTTTATTTTTTCAAATACAAAATATTGCATTTATATTGGATATGTACCTACTTGATGAATAAATTTGAGTCACCTCATACCAATAATTGTCTTACCTTGTGTTTGATGGCAAAGTGAAGTCCTAAGATCAAGGCTTCATATTCTATGAGATTATTAGTGCATAAAAATTTAAGTCTATAATATGCCAAGTATTATTTACCAACCATATTTATTAATGTGATAGAAATCCCTTAGCCTTGCTTGGATCTTACACCATTGAATTAAATCATCCAAAATCATTCATCCTTGATTACATGATAGCTTTAATTTGATCTAGTCATGTCAAGAGCATAGACACCCAAGTTGGTGGATTGAAAATTAAACTTCTCATTTTTAGCATTTATTCCATTATCATGAAATTCATGCTTAGATCTCACTCAATTTAGATCTATTTAGGTACACCCCTCCAAGGTAACCACATGTGTAAGTAGTCCATGGACATATATCCATTCAAGTATTTTTTATTGTTTTTGTTTAGTAACATCCCATATATTTCAAGGATTTTCATAACCTAAATGTTGATGAACTATTGACTTCAAGGTTCATGATCTAGAGACATATGAACATTAAATAGTTCCCCTACCACCTTGACCTTCAACTTGTCTAATTGGATGAATAGTCTATCAGACTTAATTAGGGTTAATCCCAACATTTTTCAAATACCTATAGGCATTATGTTACTAGATGTTCCAAAATTGAGTAAACAATTATGTACATTCTTTCCAAAAATTATAACAGTCAACATAAATGGAGGAACCTAGGATTTAATTTTATACATTACCACATCGACATTTGTGGGTTCAAAATTTATATTTGTCTTATTTCTTGGTTAATTATTTGAGAATCAAATCATGTATCTCAATGATTTGAGCAATCTCATTCAAATTAATATTTTCTTTGATTGTCTTATTAGCTTCCATAGTTTTGTAGTTGCCTTTAGACCTATTTGTGGCTAAATCTATATTAGGATGATTATCCTTTCCATTTGGAGGAAGAGGATCATTTTTGGTTTGATGATCTAGGGGAGTATCATCTTTGTTAGGTAATGTGGAAGTTATTTTAGGTTTATTTTAGGCTCTATTTCTCAAGGAACAATTTCTTTTTTGGTATTATTGTAAAGCATGGATCTCATTTGTGTTAATTTTGGGCTCATTTTATTCTTGGTCAATAAACTCATAAGTTTTGACTGTGAGGGCCATTTTGGTGGGGTTATACCCACTATCAAGTGCTCTTACATTTCTTGAGTTGCCAATATTTCCTTGGTTATTAGATGCAACATCATAAATTTCTAGCTCACCTCAGACCATCTCAAAATCATTGAAAAATTCTATGTATTCTAACTCTCCATGTTCAGTTGTGTTATGGACCCTACACCAATTAGTCAAGACTAGTTCAAAGATATTTATGTCATGTATCTTATTGACTAAGGGTTTATTGTTGTTATTGTTGTTGTTATTATTATTATTATTATTATTATTATTATTATTATTATTATTATTATTATTATTATTATTATTATTATTATTATTATTATTATTATTACTATTAGTAGTAGTAGTAGTAGTAGTCATATTGAAAGGTTTGTTATACTTTTATAATGTGTAATTTGTATTATAACCTTATCTCATGTTTCTCATTTGACTTTGAAAGTTCAAGAAGTCACTACATAGTTTTTGAACCACCTATGAATTGCCTTTAAGTCTCCCTTCAATGAGTTAGGTTTGGTGTTCTATATTGTGCTTTGGAAAACACTTTGGGTGTTTGATTTGTTAATGAGGACCAAATATTGGTTATTATATGGGGATGAACACCATCATTAGATTAGTTAAAGAATATTAGTTTTTGGCTAGGAATAACATGGATCAATGACAACTAATTGAAGCTAGGCATCTGATTCAAGGTTGGCATATTTGATTTGTAATTTAGATTAAATTTAGAGTAGGTAATGTCAAGTTGACATTTGGGATAGCAAAAGAGGGATGCCCCTACAGGTGTATTTTCTCGTCAATGTGTATGGCCTCTACATATGCTTATAGAAGTTTAGATTTTGAGTGCAAGGTCATTTTTAGGTCGATAGGGATCTATGGTGAGGTTATAGATTTTTTTAAAATTTTAATTAAAAGTGATTATGGGCTTGTTCAAGTCTCACTTTGGAATGGTGAATTATTGGTAAATGATTCCAAGACTAACAACTCTTGAAAATCATGTGATGAATGTATTACTGAACTAGTTCCATCTTATGATGGATTCCTTTGGAAAATTTAGAAACCAGTCATAGGTTGTTTCTATTAAGTTTAATGGGAATAGTCTACATGTTACATCTTCATGAATGAAATTTAGAATTCTAAGGGCCAACTTGAAATACTTGATATACTCTTCAACTATTATATCCCTAAATGGATTGAAAAAAGGGTGGTATTTTTTGGGTTCTTGGGAAAATCATCCACAGGTCAAGGCATATTCATGGAGGATCCTCCTAAAAATGACATGATTGGTATGATGTGAAATAGAAGATGCATATGTTATTTTAATATAAATTAAGTGTGGGATTTATATCTACTATGTTTCCCATTATTAGTTCTATCCTTATGATGGGTTTTTAAAGTTTTAAGGGGAAATCTAGTCTAAAAATGAGATCTGGTTCAAATCATATGAAAATATAGGGTGCTTAAGTAATGATCTATGTTAGAAGAACACAATACCATAAATGATTACCAAATATTGCCAAATAAGTTTATGTTTGTCCCAAATTAACTTAAAGGGAACCCTACAGAAAGGTCCACAATTAAGCTAGGTGGTTTTACTGCACCTTTGTTAACCAAGATCTTTTAGAGCTTTAGACCCTACACACATTTGTTAGAAACTTGGTTTAATCCTATAAATATCAAAATTAAACATGAAATATTAATAAACCTTTAGTCTATCAAGCTTATAAAAGTGCCTCAGAGCAAATTTTTTTAAAGAACACCTTAAATCTATGTAAATATATTCTATCTAGACTTTCAATGCCTTGGTCTAGACACCTTTCATGCAATAATCTATTTGGACACTGATCATTACACTTATTCACTTAAAACTCAAAACCCTTAGTTTAAACAGTGAAGATATTCATAAATATGGACTAAATAGAGCCTGATCCATTCAAATAATTTAATGATATGCCTATCTTTATATTTGTAAATGAAATTTAAATAGATCAGAGGGGCAATGTAAGAATATCCTTAGATTTAAGTCAATAGTTGAAGGATATCTTTGAATAACACTTTTCTACAGTGATATTTCAAAGGTTGCAAATATCTTATACAACATGAGAAAGGATCACAATTTTTATTGTAATATTTATGTGTTTAAAGAAATTATTCTATATTCTAACCAAAATACATTATAATTTACTCAAAATCCCTCCTTCTAGAACCAACTATTCTCTACTGATGTATGTCTATGTCAAAGACATAATGTGAATAACAAAATAATATTTCTTAGATTGTAGTATAGGTCCTAGAAAACCTTGGGGTTTCACTTAGTTTTTTTAAATAAATCATGTGGTTACCACCTTCTCAGTCAACATGTAGACCCTATTATAGGGATAATGAGAATATGGCATTGAAGCAATCTACCTAAATTTCTCTATAATGTAAATTACTTTGTATTTGACAATATATGCCCTAACTATTAAACAAAAAATGGATATATAGATTGAATGTTAATTTAAAGTGATTCATCTTTAAAATTTCAAAAGTGAAACTAGCATAAGGTAGAAAATAAATTTTTCTTTACAACAACAAAGACCAACAAATCTCTTTTTATTTATTTTAATAATAATGCAAATAAAACTAATAGATATGAGACCTATTAATTAGAATCAAAATACCATAAGTGTAGTGATGATTCTAGGATTAATATAATGCACATGTCTAAAAAAGATGATTTAAAATTATACCTATAGTAAGTTACCTATAAGACATTTACTGGTAGAGTAGAAAGAAAACAAAGCATCCATAACAAAATTTGTTAACATATCTGAAAGCACAAACTAACAAGTTAAATTCAAAACACTAATGCCAAATTTTAAATATTGAATAAATGAGATCATGTATCATTAAAAAATATTTGGAAATAAAAATACATGAAAACTATGAGTCAATTAAAAGAATTTCCTTTCTCTTTACATTAATTTCGAAAAAAAATTCTCGTAATTACAATGAAGGGGAGATCCCCTATATATAGGCTATTTAAATGTTGTATTTAGTTACAAAAGGAGCTATATAATATGACACCTATCGGTAGATAAGGTCTCCCATGTCCTAAAGTTAGAGAATATTCCTTATTCAAAATAGGGGAAACTTTTATGATGCAATTTTGAAGGACCTTGGGACATGATTCCTATTCAAAGGGAGCCCAATATATGGTTATTTTATTCTTAAAGAATGGGGACCTTGTTAGTGTGGTTGATGATGAATCTCTTATTATAGAAGAAGATAGTGTGATAGTGCTCATTAAGGAAGAAGACATTCTAAGAAGAGCTAAGGAGGTGGTTTCTCCTATGACTATAATTAATTTCTAGGCTTAAATTTTCCCTTTTCTAGGCTCTAGATCATTTCTTGTAGTCGTTATCTATCAATATTAGATAGATGATAGGATCCTTTAGTATCTTGATAGTAAGTTTATTAATTACATCACGTTTGCTTAGGAAGGGTCCTATAGCTTCATTTATTGCTACAACCTTTTCTATCCTCTAATTGGTAGAGGCTACCAATCTATCATTTTTTGACCAAAGGTCACTCTTCTAGCTGTGGTCTACTTTTAGAAGTTCACCACAAAGTTATACAATTAGGCTTTGAAGGCATCCTTTATAAAAATGGATCCATCCTTTCTAGAAAGGTGTGTAATTTCAACATTGCTTAACAAGATGATGAATCTATCACCTTGTTTTTTAAGGGATATATCGAGGGATCTCATTTCCTCAATCCACTGGTTTAAGGTCATTATCTAACCAACTAAATAAGACTAAGAGATGCTAAATTCCTCAAAGGTAATTAGGTTTAATTCCTAAAAATTATTTTATGATAAACTTCATCAAGTTGATTATCTTGTTATCATATCCCCCATATATAGCTTTTAGCTTGAGGAATTTATTATATACATTTTATCCCTTTACCTTGTATTGAGCCAAGATATTCAACATATCGAACATCTCTTCTATGGACCATTTTAATTTTTTTATGGTATGCTCTATACATGTGTCGTGGTGTTGCTACTCCATGTTTGTTGTTCTTTTTTGTACTCCTTTAACCAATTTAGTGGCCACATCCATAGTTACTTGGAGAAATGAGATGGGGTCCTCTTGATACTACTATTATTAGCCCTATCTGGCCCTTTTTATCTTAGTCAATTCAAATAAGGTTTATTATAACTCATACATGATTTTTTATTCTAGGTTAGTGACCTTTCCCTTAGTGACACTCTTCATAACCCCAGCCTCCTCAAATTTCAATGTAACTTGGGGAGGGTCCACTATGTCCAAATCTGTGTTATTCTTTTTAGCCAATTGCATATGCTTAATCCATGACTTGTTTGAATAACTAATTTTTAGATATAATGATGTAAGAAATGGTTGAGATGGATTCATCATTGGAAGGAAACAATTTATGACGTTTTATTGGTCATGATGAATATAAACATAGAGATAGGGGATGAAGAAACATTAGTGCTAGTTAAAGAACTGGCAGAAAATAGGGGAACTTATAGAATGAAGATAGTGGGAATATTATTAGGAATGTGTGGAATAGGTATAAGAATATATCTAAGCATGAATGTGGTAAAATTATCAATTACCAAGACTGTAGAGGTGGGTGATATGTTGAAGGGGTTGACAATGGGTAATGTCATGGTCTCTAGCCTAATATAGGTCTAGTGAAAGGCCTGTAGGATATGAGGTTGATATAATTTGGAATTAGGGGTCATAAAATATTCTTAAAGGTTGATTATATAAGTAATAAGTAGTTAAATAAATATTTTTATACCATATAATACTCTATCCTTCTCTGGTAGGAGAAAGGGGAGGTAATGGCTAAGTTAAATTTGCTAGTGTAGGAGTGATTATTGCCTCCACTAAAGGTGTTGCCTAAATTATAGTGTAAATATACATATAAGATGTATAATACATGGGACCCCTAAGGTGGATTCCTATTCAAATTTTTTTACTACACCAACTCCTCCTTTCTCAAAAATGGGAGACAATGCCTAGAGTATTCTTCAACCTAGATGTGGGTTTGTCAGGCCTTATTCTCCAACACTAGCAATATGGACTAGAGATGTTGGTGTTATAGCCTAAGTATCTTGTTGTTTAAAAACCTAAAAAACCCTTTTACCATCCAATCTTAATTTCACCCATGTGATATTCATAACCTTTAATATTTTATTAAACTATACATCATTAGCTATATTGAGGTAGATTTGGTCTATATCCTTAGGCTCATGATGGTATGTAATGTTGAGGGCCACCTTGTGTTTTGAATAATGATTAAATGTTAAGTGTTAAGGGTCCCATTATATATTGATATAATTTTATATATTTAAATTGGACCTTTATTTGGTAGAAACCATGACTGAGTAACAAGTCTCAATTTTAAATCTATCGATGTTGGTTATCTTGGGATGGACTTGTTCCTTCTTTTTATTCTTACATAGCTCATATAATCTTATGATTATTTGGAAGGAAATTTCCTACTCAAATAAATTGTATGGAAATATGGTGGGAAACCTAAATGGGGCTATTATGATTCCCTAAACTCTTATTATGATATAATCAGGGTAGTACTAGTAGGCTCCACATGTGTTAAGTATTTTCCTGATCTCTTCTGATAGCTTGGGTATAGTCTTCTCATTGATGGCCATGCATATAATAAAGTATAAATAATAAATAATGTCATGAATATCCTACCTATACCTATAAATTATAGCCTTTGTGAAGACATGGGGCATGGTCTATTTCAATTTTAGATCTCAATTAGTAAATAAGGGGAACATTAAAGTGGTACAGATTACATCAATTAAGTAGGACATCATATAAAAATGAGGTCCTTGGTTGGTCATGGTCTTATTTATCTAGTAAAATAAATTTTATTAAATTATTTCCCTAAGAGAGGTAGTAGTGGAGTTATCTATGATCATGGATAAGAGTGGAACCCACTTCTCATCCACATGGCTAGTGTATTCTACTCTGTGTAACCTATTCAGCATTCCCATTCCCATTCTCACCCACTTCCTATATTAGGTAATGGGGATTTGACTAATTTTAGAATTTTAGATGATCTTCCCTAGGTTTTTTTTTGAACTTCTCAAGACCTCTCTGATGTTGTGTGAGTTGAGAGATTTGGATATGGTTTCTTGATTATAAATAATTTTAGGCCTGAAAGGCTAACCTAGTTATGAAAGTTATATCATTGCCTAAATTTAATTATTTGATCATATTATCTATACACCTAGATAGGATGAATATTTTGTGGATAAATTCCACATAGGGGAGTGCCTTCGAGTTGGATATGGCCTTATGCAATCCTTTAAATTTAAGTGCCAATATGTCAAACCTCTCTTCTGCAAAACTAAGATCTATCTCATTATCACTATCCTAGTTTAAGGTCCTCTCTACTTGGTAGAATAAATCATTGTAGTTATTTTCCTTGGTATCTAATTTAACATAATTAAAATTGGTGTCCCAAAAGATGGTGTTCATTCCATATGACTAGAGGAATGGAACTTTTTCTATCTTGATGGCTCTAGACATTCTTGATTTAGCCATGGATTTTGATTTATGAGCTCATGTATCACCTTGATGTTGAATGAGTGCATAGAATTCATTATAAAAATATACATATAAATTCAAAGTTATCTAATAGATATCAATTTAAAGTGAATATAAAGTTTTGAGACTACAAGATTTAAACTCTAGATTTTTAGAATTTCAAACCGCAAGATACGAGTTGTAAATGGAAAACATATTTTACTTCATTTGACCTAAATATAGGGTGGATATTCACTTTTTTTTATAATGGATTTAAAAATGCACTTTTAAATATCAACCAATCACTTCTCTTGGTTTATCCATGCATCTTATCATCATAGGATTGACTTTTCCTTTAAGGTGAATTGGATTTATAACCACTAGAATGAGCCCCATCATCATTAAATTTGCACCAACAACTATTACTTCATGGATATATATGTACCTTTTAAGTTTCATACTTTGAGAAGAGTTTGAAACTTGACATTATTTATATATATTATCTTTTTTTTTCAAGTATCAGACTACCTGGGTGTGCTAGATTATATTTTTCCAAGTGACACATTTTGATTAGCTCATATTGCCTTTTGATGTTGCTTGGTTTGAACCACCTTTATTTTGGGCTGATGTGTTACTAGTACTCCTACTAGCTCACCAAGTGGTAAGATTTCATTGGCTCACGTAGTCATTCATATTTTTTATATGGGACTTTTGATGGACCCACTTATTATGACACTTTTCGATGTGTCATCCTTTGATTAGATAGTTCTTCACTAGGCTGCATAGCTCCCTTTGATCATATATTACCATGGAAAAAGGGTCCACATGTTACCAAGACATTGGTAGTAAGTATCATCTATCTTCCATATAGTATATATTCTTTTAGGATTAGGGGATTGAGTGATAGGTGTCACCTTATCATTCACTCATAGTGTTTTTATAATTGGAATTTGTATCTTAGCCCTAGGGGTGTGAAGGGTGTGACTAAATGCCAAGTGTCATGATATAGGTAGATCTCTTTCTCATGGGAAATTTGAAAATATCCAAGGTATTAGAAGGCCATGGCTTGGTACCATGTGTTATGCTCTTATTGGGTCACTATTACTTATAAGATGAAATGCACTGATTAGATGATAAGTGGCATATTCCCATTGAGTTGCTTGATCAAATGATTTGAGAAATAACAAGGATCCTTAAGAGATCATGATTGGATGCCAAGTGGCATGTTATGATGGATTCATTAGGTAGTAGACATTTTACACTTTTCTTTATGATAGAAATGTCGTGATCAAGTACCAAGCGGTAGGCTCCCATCAGATTATGGGGTCGTAAACCATTCATAATTTCTTTTAAACTTGAAATGATATGATTTAATGCCATGTGGCCTATTATGGTTAGGTCTATGGGTCATAAACATTCTCAAAGGCTGAATCATATGTAACTCAGTCCTAAAATTTATGAAAAAGTGATCGATGGATGTGACACTATCAGATGTCAATTGAGGTTGAGCTGGCATCAAGATCATACATGAAGGAAAAAGCCAAAAACGTTAGTTATTAATGTGATTAATAAAAAAGGGGAAATATCAAATTCATAAATATCACATATGGAATCTAACCTTAACCCTCTTTTAAAACTTAAAATTAAGGTATGTACTAGTAATGAAAATGATTTTGACATAATAAAAGCAATACTATGGTTCAAAAGCCTTAATTAAGTAATTTTGATCATGTTTTAAGGATCATACCCTAGTTCTTAAATTGTAAACCATTTGAAGGAGAAATTTTCAAACAAGTTAGTCATTATAAAATCAATGAACTAAAACATTTTAGCAAAACATTTTGAAATATATTCATCAATATTTTTAATGGACCAACATTAATTTCAAGCATTTGAAGTCATTCAAAGGTTTTTATATCATGTAGAACAAATGGTGAGGTATGTCTTATAAAAAATGACGTAAAATTTCATGGGGTCCCCAATTTTAGGAAAATGGGGTGTGTTGAACTCAACATTATCTTCGATTAACTTTCTTGTAAAATTACCTCTTAGTCTGAAATTTATGGGACTCCATAGTATACATGCCATGATCTATTATTTCTTCTAGTTCCATCAATTCAACTAGTCTAATTTCCATGGCATCATTCTCTATCATCTCAAGATGATGTGTAATATCTATATCTTGTAATTGGCGAGAGATGGGTATTTTATCTTCTTTTCCATAGATAAGAGTGTATGGTGAGTTTTTAATGGCTCTTGTAAGAATGATATTACTATCCCATAATGCTATTTTCAGCTTTGTGTGCCATGTTTTTAGATTTTCCTCTATTGTCTTCTTGATAAATTTAATGATATTATTGTTTATGGACTCTACTAGTCCATTTCCTTGAGGATAGTATTTGGAGGATATACTTAGGTGAATTCCATGTTTCATAACACACTCATTTATTATAGTACCAAGGAATGTCATTACATCATCTGAGATAAGTGTATAAGGTACACCAAATATGGATATTATACTTTGATATATGTCTATCACATTGGTTTAATTAGCTTACTTGAGAGATATATCATCTATCCATATAGTAAAATAATCAATTACATTAATACCCATTTATGACTAGCACTTGAAGGAGGATTAATCATACCTATGAAGGAAATTCCTAGTGCATGAAGGGTTGGTCTACTTGAATGGGATAGAGAGGGAGGGATAATTTTTTTTTCCTATAATTAATGAATAATTTCGACACTTTTTCTTATATGCATATGAATCCTTGAATAATATAGGCCAATAATAACCAAAACTCTTCACTTTTGTTGTTGTAGTTTTTGGTGGACATTTACCACTTGATGATCCATCATGAAAATTTACTAATACCTTATCATTATACTTAGCCTATACACACCTTATAAGCACTCCATTAATGTCAATTATAAATATTATTCCATCTACCAAGACATATATAATTGATTGTAATATTAAATGTCTTATTTTACCTTTGTCTAGACGTAATGGGCACTCAATTATTTAGAAGAATTTGACCATATAATGTGCCTACCTCATGGTAGATGAAGATGAAAATATTTTAGGGTCATATCAAAGTGTTATTATAGCCTCATTTTACTATTTTATTCTGAATCTAATTGATCACATAGACCCTTACCTCTCACCACCTTGGAAACTTGATATAAAAATCATATTCCATGACTTTGGTGATCAAACTAGCCCTTTTCTCATTCAAATATCTACTCAAAAATAAATCATCACATGTACCTTATTTTATAGATAACATTCCTTAATTTATTTATGATTAGTACAACATCAAGAACTTACTTCTCTATAAAAGTGTATATTAATTCATAGTCTTCTAACCCTTGGATGAAGAAGGTAATGTACCATTCAATACTATGATCATTTGATTATGTCAAAATGTATAATATGAATTTATAATTTTCCAAAGTATAAAAGGTGAATTAATTCTTGAAATAATGATTTTAAAGTGTTGGATCTTATGCTATGGATAGCTTGATAACACCAAAACTATCTATTTATTCTCTAGTCCAACAAAAATATTTTCTTTTATTCAAAATGGATTTTAGAGAATTGACAAGATTATAAAAATTAGGTATTAATCTCATAACTAAATTTATTTTATGAAAAAAACTTTATATCCCTTTCTTTTGTTTAGGCGATGACAAAGGCAAGATAACACTTACCCTTTTAGGATATATGGAGAGACATTTCTTGGAGACTATGTGGACCACAATTTTTCCTTAATGGACAAGAAATACAATTTTTTTTAGGATTTAGAGAGATTATAAATGGTTTACATATCTAAAAAATCTACCTAATATGAATCAAATGATGACTTGCATCCTTGGAAAACACTATGATATTATCAAGATAAATAAACACTATATCATTCATCAAACCTTGGAGTATCATGTATATGGCTCTTTGTAAATTAGATCTAGCATTAGGAAACACAAAAGGAATTTTTATAAATGCATATGTGACCCATTTTGTTTTTAAGGTTGTCTTATACTGGTCTTCTTGCCCCAAAATCTGATTATACCTTGAATAAATATCAAGGAGGGAGAAATATTTAGAACCTGATACCATCTGTAAATTTTTTGCCATGGAATGTAAAGAATAATGATATTTCAATGGAACTCTATTTAAGTCACTAAAATCAACACATATTCTTATCTCTTGATTATTATTCATTACATGGACTATATTTTCATCCTAATATTAGTGTTTTATAAGAAATATAATGTTAGATTATATAAACTTAGTCAATTATTTCCTCATTAGGGGCTCATTTTTTGGATTGATGGACCTTTTTATTTTCCTTTTTAGTTTATCATCCACATATAGATTTATTGTATTTTTATCTATGGTAGGGTCAAAGCCTTTTATATCACTATATTCCCAAGTGAACACATCATTAAAATCTTTGCATAACTCAATGAATGCAAGTCTTTCTTCCTTGTTACATACCTTTCTAAGTGCTAAAAGTTTGCCTTTAAAGATGGTGAGCCTCTCATAATTATATTTATTAGTAGGTATGCTTAAATTATCTTTATTTATTTTATCATCATAATTGAATATTATTTCAAGTGGTACTATGCCTTTAATCGTATTTGACCTTAATTACACAATTTGATCACAATATTATTTCTAAAAATTTGATTGATTTCTTGAAGATAACTCAATGTCTTCTTGGATAAATAATGTTGTTTGTTTTCCAATTACAATAATTATCAATAATGGAAGGTCTTACTACTACCTTGACATGTGGTTGGGATCTTGAGTTATCGACATCATTAGGGATATCAAACTAAGCTCTAACTTTAGTCAACCTATCAACATGGTTATTTTACTCCCTTATAATAGATTTTTTTATTTTCAAGGCTTAAAAATATTACATAATATCCTGAATCCCATGTTTTTATGACTTTATAAATGAGTTATTTATCATATTTTAACCTTTCACTTGATGAAAATTTATCTCATTATTAACAAACACTTGTAAACACTTCACTCCTCTTTTCCTAGACCATTGAAGTCCATCCATAAGTGATTTGTACTCTATTACATTACAAGTAGGGTTGAATTGAAATATAAAATTATTATAAAACCTTTCCTTATAAGGAAACACCAATATTTCACCACCTCTTGCACCAATATTGATACTTTATCCATCAAATAATAGCTTCTATAGACCATTCATGCCATCATTAGGCTTGACCAACTATGAAGTACAATAAATTTCTTAATATAAGAAATAAAATCCTAGGATTGATTTTTCCATGAACTTATATGGATCATGTGTATGATGGTCAACTACCCATTCATTAAGAAAAATATTAGGCATGCCTTCAAGACAAAAAACTAGTTCTTTGTCAACATGGATGCCTCATTTATTAAGAATAATGAAATTAACATTGGAGACCCTAGACACATAAGATTATATATGAATTTTAACAATTGGTTCTAATTGTATCTTAACCTTCTTACCATACCTATACTTAAAAACCATGTAGAACCAATCTAATGATAAGTATCCCCTAATATTAGTCGTGAACTCCCTAGAAAGGTATAGGTCAAAGTTGGGTGTTAGGTATATCACAAAAACATATTGAGTAACTGAAATAGTGGGGAAAGAATGAAAATTTAAATTTAGACCTTTGATAATAATCATAGTTACAAATGCCATAATTTATCACCCTTGCCTTATTTTACCATCTTTTAGGCTATTGATTTAATAATTAAATGTAGATGATAGAAATCTACACCATAGCTTGGAATCCTAAAATAAGCTAAGTCTGAAATGTAGTAGAAACCTCCAAAAATCAATATTTTGCATCTTAACTTGTGGATGTCCCTAACCACTCTCAAACATTCTAGCATTCCCAATGGTACAAATAGTGGGTCCCTTTATTTCGTTCTTTCTTGTGGATGTAACTGAATTAGTGAATTTCATCATCTTGTACATTTACTTTCAATCAAATAACTTTCAGTGTATTTTATTCTTTAAAGTAAAATTATCATAGGCATAGGATGTGCATTTATTTTGCATTGAGTTGAATTCTTTATCTATAACCAAATCAAATAAAAATATTGTTTTTCCTTACAAACAATTTACATTCATTATTTTTCTACTTGAATTAGTCTATTTAGATTAATTAGGTAGTCAACTAATCTGTTAGTCTGCAAATCAATCACACATGACAAAACCACAAAATCAAAAATCACACATCATAGTGAACTGAATTGGAATTTAATCACCAAGTAAGGATAATTATTCCCAGTGCTTTCACTTGGATTCAATCACCAAGTGGAGTGCCAAATCAGTACTCTAGTTGATTATAAAACCTAGTTGAGTGGTACATCTTGGCTAAGCACCCACATTGGCTATGAGATTGTGATGTGAGTGGAGCAAGCCCCAAGTAACAATCCATGTAACATCACTAGTATAGATTACACCTCACGTACCTTAGGGTATATAGAGGGTTTTCACCTAAACATCTTAAAACCATCATTAGATGTCTATGTTTAGTACCATATCCAAGACCTATCAAGTTTCATATCAAGTTTTACATAATCAAAAAGTAACATAATCCAAGAATCCTAAGCATTTGAAATTTTTAGTGTATGTTCTTTTTATTATCTTTTTCTTGTTAGAGTGTGTAAGGGTTTAAAATATTACACCATTATACAACATAGTCCACTTGTTTGGCCTTATAGTTCTAACTTGGTAATAGGTTTAGGAACTATTAGATCCTCATCTTCACCAATGGATGAAACCTTCAAAATATCCTATGAAACATTCACCAAAACCGTTAATAATAGTCCTCAAGCATTGAGTGATTACCTTGCCAATCATGTGGTACATGTTTTTCTTCCATCTCACGACAATATTTATTACTCTATTTCTACCATGATACCTAAAGAACAAATTTTATTCTCACTACCCTATAGTGCTAGTTTTTATAACTTGGTTAAACCAAGTTAACCTCAATTCATGTCTTATCTTAGATCAATTAAATATTATCCAAAAACTTTTATAAAATATACCAAACCTTATCAATCCTTTCCCCAACATTTATAACATATCCATTCAGCCTTGTCAAGACCATGAATTGTACCAATCAAATTAACTAGTTTGTTATTTTTATAGGGACAATCATTAGAACTAGTTCCAAAACATCCTACTCGATGATATACTATGTTGGGGGAACAATATGTTTTTGTAATAGAAAAGTTTCTAAAAGAATCAATAATCAATCTCCCTCCTATAAAACTTGTTTTATTAGGTCCATATGATTTCATTCTACCTTGGTATAAGGGAAATGAATTTTGCCCCTGTCATCATATCATGGGTCATACAATGGAAATATGTAAATATTTCAAATGGTTGGTCTAAGACATTGTTGATCATGGCAAGCTTATGCTGTTCAATCCCAATCCCTTGTAGAATCAATAATTTGTTGTTATTCAACCTCCTTTGTCAGTTACCTTACACATTTCTAGTCAAAATCCTTCAATCCATAGTGTCCTTGTAGCTAAAACCATCCCTAGTAAGCCTATTACTAAGGAGGTTGTAAAAACCTTATCCAACCCATCTATTGAATCAATTCAAGTTTTGCATCTTCCTTTAAACATAATTATAAAGGAAGACCCCATTATCATCAACCCTCTTGTGGATCAAGTTTAACCTATCCACCCATCCTTAGCTACTATAGTAAAGGAACCTATCAACCCTAATCAATTGAGTCAACCACCAAAATTGGTCAATCCAATTCATTCACTCTATAGTTTTCTCATCCTCATCTATTTGATAGTGACAAAATTATTACCTTTGAACCTATTTCTTTTAGGTGAGAGTCAAATTTGTGTTACCTCATCTCATTTTCAGACCAAATCAACCAATCTCATCCATTATATACCTTACTTTGTCAATCCTATAAATCCATCACCAAACATAAAACAACCCAAAACCAAGTTAACCGATTAATTTATTAGCCTCTTCATGCAAATCATCAAGTCACTTCGATATCCAAAAAATCATGTTTTAAATATCCCTAAATCTATCACCCAAACTAGTCTAACCAATCAACCGTATCCATAGTCTAAAAGGTTTCCTAGAGACAAGTCATCAGGTTTAGGTTAGAATCCTAAACATTACAAGCCCTTTTTAGGCACTATGTTGAAGCTTCCTGATAGGGATAATCAGATCGTTTTATTAGATTTGACTGCATTTCAAAACCATTCCATCTATATAATTTTTAGTTTCCAGCCTTATAATATTTTGAAGCACATCTAAATAAACTATCTCTCTACCCTCTTGGAATTGTAAAGGTCATCCCACATAAGCCCCCACCTATGTCTTATGTTCTCCATAACTAAATAACTAACAAGCCTTCAGAAATAGATGAAGATGCCTTCACCCCTCTAGGATTCCTTTAACCATCCACTAAGATCTCTTTTCCCACTCGGGGTAGATTTTTACTTTGAGTTTATGTGGATCATATAAGTATGGGGAATTTTTAATATTCTCCCCCTTTATTCATATTTGCACTTGAATCCTTCATGGTCAAGGATCGTTTTACCTTTTTTTTTCTAATGCAAGCATTTTATTTGATCTTTATCATCCACCAGAAGTCCTTTAAACCCATTTTCACCCATTATCCATTGTCAAGAGTAAGTATTGTCAATAATCATGTGATTTTTCCATTACAAACACTTAGCCCAATCTTAAATGCGAGCACCTCAGCTCTGCTTATAGAATTTTTATCATGGACACGATCCATATTTTTAAGAAGGAACTCCATGGTCATTATCTCTTAACTTCCCATCTTAAGTCCATCTAACATTTATCTCCCCCCTTGTATTTTGATTTTTCTCGATAAAAGGTGACCAAGAAAAGCTTGGGTTGATTCAAATCAAAAAATCAAAAATTTTGGGATATATTACTCAAAAAGGGTCATGATCAAAATTTTAGACTACTCCCTTGAAGGATAGCTACCGAAAATTATAATTTACATAAATATAATATATTGATCCCTTGAGGGATAGATATCAAATAAATCAAAAGTTAGAATACTCCCTTGAAGGATGGCTAGTTATAGTTCTAGAAAAAGCAAAATAACTAGAGGATTTGGACATCGGTTAGCTTCCTAAAATCTCTCAAAACAAAAGTAGAAAGGGACTGTAAATATAAAATTCAAAATCTAATATATCCCATAGAATACTTCCCACCTTGATTAGTCTTTTCCAATTATGTAAACTTCCTACACTAATCAGTCTACCTCCTATATATAATGTGTGGATTAGCCCATGGATCATGCTAAGTCACCTATAAATACATTACCTTTTAACAAGATAGGTGGCATAACCATAGTTGTTTCATACATGTCACAACTCTTTTATCCAATCAAGGAAATATAAACTTACCTTTTTATAATTTGTTAAAAGTGTTTATTTACCTTTGCAAGGGTGTCAAGTGCAAAGACTTATAGAGTTTAATTTTTTATAAACCACATATTTACTATGGTCCATGTTGATAACTTGTTGAAAATGATACCCCTTTGTATCTTTTTCATGTTTATTTCCTTAATCCAAACATATTCTAAAGGAGTTAAACCTTTGTGTTTATTCTCTTCTTGCTTATCCAAATTGGCATCTTTTGTGACTAGGTCATAGACTTTTTATGATGACATTTCACATATCCATTTCCATATTAGCATACCATTATCCATACCAACATTGAAAAGTGATTATGATTCATATGAATTTGTATCAATTTCTTTGTTTATGCTTTGATTTCAACTTTTGTAGCAGTCATATTTTTGTCCTTGGCTAATTAAGTCATATTTTTTACAATTATTTCATCCTTATTTACAAAAAAACCTAAACCTTGGATTAGTGGAATTATTACCCCTAATGGTCCCATAGTCTGAGTTAGCTTGATCATTTTTCCTTGAAACATAAGTCTAGATGAAACCCCTTTACAAGCCCAGATAGCTTAGGTTTAGTTGCATCTATCATTTTTTATATTTGTGCCAAATATTAAACCCATGTGCTTCATGGAAAATTTATGTTTTATTTGGATATAGATATTTTTGTCTATTTACCTTAGTCCTCATTTGAACTTAATCCTGGTGATTGTTGCATTGACATTTTTTGTCACCTACTTTTTGTGTTGAATACCTATTCATTTATCTATTCATCCAAGTTGCATTTACACATTTAGTTTGTCAACCCCCATTTATATATTTTCATTTTTATTCTATGAATTTTCATTATTTCCCCTTTCCTCTACCCTTTTTTCAAACCAGTATCCATCTTCTTTTCCTGTCATTAGTTCTCAGTTTGAGGGGGAAACATTCTCATATGAAACTGGGGCATGCTAGGGGCATTTATTCAAGTTTTGATTCTATATTTTTGTCTCATGGATCAATTATCTTGACCATTACACAAAAAGGGGAAAATGTATATGCCATAATTTAGCACCTTCTCCCTATTTTGCCATCTTTTAGGCTATTGCTTTAATAATTAAATGTAGATGCTAGAAATCTGCACCATATCCTAAAATTTTGAAATAAGCTAAGTTTAAAATGTAGTAGAAACATCCAAAAAAAATATTTTGCATCTTAAATCTTGGAGGTCCCAAAATACTCTCAAACAATAGTCTTGGTGGTTGTCCCATATAATTACAATATTTCTTTATTGAGTGTCTCATATTTTAGGCTTAGGTTATCAACCAATTGTTTAAGCATTACATAAGTATTAACACCACTATCAATCATAAAATTATGAACCAAATATTAACCTATAATTAGAGAGAGATATAAAGGATGAGGCTTATCATTTTTTACTTGTTTCCATCCTTTGGGTTGAGTGTCATTCAGGAGGACTTCTCTATCTTTCATTGTTAATATAACTTCAAAGTTGAGATTTGATATCTCCCCTTGATGTAGATCCTTTTGTCTAAGAATGGATAACATCTCCCACATTATAATTTCCACATTTTTATTACTCATTTGATTAGTAATGTTTACTGAATAACTACTAACCTTTGGTTATCCTTTAAGAGTAGCAATATTATCTTGATCGTGTGGAGATTGAGGCAAGGGAACAACTATTAAATTATGAATTTTTTTCACTTCCTTCACTTTATGGGATAAATTAGGAGTATTATCTCTTTGATTATATTTATAAGGTGTAATATATACTTGAATGACTTCTTTATTACCTTCTATTATTATTATTATTTTAGCCCTTCTACTAGTTGCCACAAGAGTATCAAAGTTACTCATACCTCTGAAGTAATTCATAGCATAATAGTCTTCCTATAAAAAACTATAAATGGTGGAATCATGTTTTATTTGACCTTTATTATTCTCTAATTATGGTTAAATATCAACTTTTGGAGTTTGAGAAGCTTTCATACCTTGAGAAAATTAAAAAAATTGATAAGTTTGAGCACCTTGCCCCATGGGAGCTTGATTGGACATACTATTAGAGTATGAAATATGATTTTATATCTAATTATAATTAATTAAAAATTATTAATATTTTATTAGGCCATTTTGATATGGAATAATAAAATTTTAATACATTTCAGTATTTGGGTTGTATCTATTATAAAACCTAACATTGGTGATTTATCCTTAACCTTAATAGTTACCTTGGAAAGGAGGTGTATTTTATAGATTAAACTATTTATGGGGTTTGTAAGGCCTATAGTTTTAATATTTTTGCCTCTTTATGTTCATAATTTCATTACCAAAACTTTATAGAAGAGTCACGAATTCGTGCAAGTCATTATGAGGATTATAGGCAACATTTTCTTGAATAGTTGGTGAAGAAATAGGATCCAAAGTGGGTAATGCAATGGGAATGGAATATTTAAGAGGATTTAGTTGTAGGAAAAAAGGAATAGGAGGCCTTGTAAAAATATTTCTAGCTTGAATAATATAATTTGAGCCCTTATTATCACCTCATATGCATCAAGCAATGTGTTCCCCCCATTGATAAAAATTTAGAACTATGTCACTATTCAAGGCCTTGAAATAATATAAAAAATCATATTTTTTAGTCAGTTTAGCTATGCTTTGGATCCTATCCCAATTCTCTTGGAATGTATAGTTGAAATCAGCCATGAATTCTTGAGGAGCTCTCTTTATCATAGTCAATTACTCCACCAATGATAAATGATCACTCTTATATTCAAAAAAATTTCATAGTTATTCTCCTAACTTATCCTAAGTGGTAATAGAATTATGTGTCACGCCTATATACCATTTAATAACTTCAATTTTAATAAAGTTTCTAATTATGTAATTGCTACATTATCTTGTATCATATGATGCATAGAATAAATGTCAACAATATCTAATATACACTCAATGGTAGAAGAATATTATCCAATGAAGTCTAGGATAATTTTAAGGGAATAAATAGATATATCATCATATTGAGCTATGGGTAGATATCTACCATGTTTTAAAGTAACAAAATCCTTATTTATAGGCACTACCATCTTGATATCTAGAAGCCAAAAAAATAGTCTGTGGATATATTTATAGCAACACCAAAAAACATTAGATAAGGTTGTGTATTAGTAAATATCCTTTGGTTAACTAAATTATAAGGTACTTATATTAACTAAAAAATCATAACTTTAGTATAATATATTATAGTTACCTTTCATATGAAAACTATTATCTAGTATTGAAATTAGGATGCTTGAAAAGTTGTTGAGTTCTATATATGTTGAATGTAGATGCTATGACAACTGAAAGTATGTTAATACCAACACCAATATTGAGTAATTTTATTGAATTTGGGTCCCACTAGGCATGCCAAAAACAATGGTCACTTTGATTTTCATACTTTGAGTAGGTTTTTTAGGTTTACTCACTTAATTGACACAATGGGAACTATCCAGGGCTCTAAGTTGCCTATACCTAAAGATAACCTATAGAGAGGGTTGGTTCCCTTGATATTATACCAATATTATCACTACACCTAGTCAAATTGTAATGAAAAATGAGTTAGTAAGATTAACGCTAATTGAAAAGTGATGATGTACTAAATTATAGATATCCTTCTATGGTTTATGAGTTGATAACAAATATATAACACGTATTATCCTAATCATAGAGCTTTAAATAGTTCTCTAGCATAAGTATTTCAATATGTAGGTTTCATTTGATATAACAACTAAGAGGGGAAATTAGGAAGCCTAAAATGATGCACTAATGAAGGTTTCCCACAATTATCATTTTTAGAACCACTTAACACACACCATATGACCTTTAAAAAGATAACATACTCACAAATAGGCATGAATGAGGATGCAAAATGAAAGGATATTGAACATCAATAGTATCATATATCAACAATTCACCATGAGAACACTAAATATGAGATGAAAAACTCAAAATTAGTTTGTATTCAGTTCAAAATCAACAACAAGTGTCAATTTTATCATGACTTCAGCATACTAACTTATACAATCCTTTTAATATCCATTACAAGCCAAATATATAGAATAAAAGAGAGAGAGAGAGAGAGAGAGAGAGAGAGAGAGAGAGAGAGAGAGAGAGAGAGAGAGAGAGAGAGAGAGAGAGAGAGAGAGAGAGAGAGAGAGAGATGTCCATCATGAATTTTATCGACCATATAAAAGATACAATTCCAAGAGAAGGTGAAGAAACAATCCCGTTATTCATCCATAAAAATGTGTTATCTTGTATTGATTTTGTCTTCATGATATGTGGTGTGGAAGTTAATTTTCAACTCTTATGACTCATCTCTCTTCACTTAAAACTATTTTTTCTTGGTTGGAGGGGTTACACATTATTATTTTGACACATGGACTACTTGAACTTATTTTAATATTTCTAAAACATTCTTAACTCTTGATATGCATCTCTTATCTTTGTAAGATATATATATATATATATATATATAATCTTTAAACTCTTCATTTTCTTCTCTTAGTCATTAAAACCTCTAATTTATGTCAATACATGTTTGGACCAAAAAAAAAATGAAGGCAACCCTATCTCTCATAAAAATTCTAGTCTTGTGATTGAATATGGTCAAATAAATATTATCAACTCCATGTAGATATTGTATAAGATCATACAACCTCTATCCAATCTTAAATATCACTTACAAATGAGATTTCAAAAATTACTTGACGTGGGTTTGTATAGGGTTGTATTTGTTCCTTAATAGAAGTTTGTAGTAGACTTGAGGACTATCTTAAGACTTTATCCATATCCCATGATATCATCACCGAGGTTGACTAATTTTAGGCCTTATTACAATGTTGAATTTATGATAAGCTTGGGGAGTTGATAAAGAACTTTGTGTTTAATTAAGGGCTCTCAACCTCCTAAAAATAGTGGTCTGTCTATGCATTAGTCCTCTAAAAATTCTTGTAGTTTATTAAATTGGTATGATTATGCCTTTAATATACATACAAGAGGTTTATTTTAGGTTTAAAAATATTTTATTTAATTTTAACATACTTTTGATGACCTTAAGAATGTTTATAATCCTAGTCTTCGATATAAATATGAGAACATTTTTCATTTTACGCATAATTAATGGATTGAAACTTATAAAATCATCATGGAGACCTATTATATATATTTTATAATATTTTTAAACATTTTTATAATCTTGTAAATCATTTTTAACTGATTAGGAAGTCCAGACATACTCAAACCCCTACAAATCAATTAAAATAGATAGTTATTAACCTCTTCATTATGTTTTTCTCTTCACACATGAAAATTATTGATCCAAAAGGTTACCATGATGTTTTAATATTATAAATTTTATTTAAATTAATTTAAATTGAATTATAATCATTTAAAAACACCTTCCCAATCGTTGAGCTCTTTGAGGGTAAAATAAATAGTTTTATGTGTCTAAAATTCTTAACAATTGTTCATAAATTTAAGCCCCTTAATATGATAAAAAGGGGAATGAAGTTGGATTATAAAATCCTTAAATACATTGCATAATTAAATTTTATCACATGCATCTTCTGAATCAACTTCCAACATGATAATTTTTTTCTTCTCTAGATTGCAAGCCTATAGGTGTGCATTCTAGAGGACTGTTTAAGTAAAAAATGGTTTTAAATGATTTATTTATGGTTTGATGATCCTCATTTAGTATGTATTCATGTCCAAAGAGATCAAAAAAGTTTTAAAAGTGTTTTTAGACCTTAAACATCCTATGCCATGGATTAACCCATAGTTGGGGTTTCATGATAGTTTAGGGGTTTTGACCCCTTGTATCATATTTTTATGTTATATTTTAATTATAAGGCATATAATCACTATTTAAACATTCATAAGTGTTCTATAAATCATTTATTAAATTTAAAACCTCAATATACACTCCAAACATTCACTTTCCCTTCATGTATTTTCTCATAGACTTGGCATAGTCAAGATAAGCATGTATATTCATATTATTTTTCTTGGTCATTTGATATGTAGATGACTTGTTATGATTTTAAAGACTTACCCAAATCAGTAATAATGAGTTTTGGTATATTTATATACCTTAATTTATTTTTACACTTACTTAATACTCCTTATTTCTAAATTGGATACCCAAATTCTCTAAAACTCATGCTTCCCAAACTTCTTATACATAGTTGTGTGCATTCTCTCTTTTATCCATCACCTTGATAGGGTTTGAGAATGGTTATTATTGTATAATCAATTTTCACCCTTGGATAGGATTTTTTAGGAACACTATAATTGAGCTAAACTATTGGAAAAACCCTAGGTTATGGGTCACCTATGGTGGATTTGGACCTCTGGAGAAGGATAACTTCCTCTTGATCGATCACCTAAACTAATGTTTACACTGGGAAAAGTTTTATAGAAGAGGTAAATGGATTATAATAGATTTAAAAGGGTGATTCAACAAATTTAAATGAGAACTCACATAATCATGAAGTAAACACTTAGGAAGCATAAGATAATGCTAACTCAGACAATCTCACAAAACATAACTAGTTGCATAATTGTTTCATAAGCTAGGTTCAAGAAGCAATGAATGAAGGAATCATTGAGGGCCTGCATAAATTATATAAATAACACTAAATTATACTTTCAAGTAACTTGAAGACACCTTATAAGTGATTAATAAAGAAGGATAATGGGCATGGAAGATTATGCATCACAATGCCATCATGCATAAGCTTTACTACACATAATTCAAAGGTGAAAGATAGGAAAATAAATTCCTTATTTATTAAATAGGTTGATCTAAAACATAGAATCTTTTATTGATATATATTTCAATAACATTAAAATAACATAATAATAATGAATTCTTTTAGAAGAGATGTTTTATTACTCAAGATTGCAATACAACTATATGCTTATCTCTGGGAAGAGATGTATACTTTTCAAGGTTACATATTCATTCATACAAATTTTAAAAGAAAGATGAGGATATTTAAGGTGAAAAATCTTTAGGTATATTAATTGGTTTGACTTCTATGATTCAAAGCAATATAGAATTCAAGGAATTACTATTTTTGGAAACATACTATTTTTAGACTACACTACTAAAATTGAAATTTGGGGAACTTCCATTGGATTTTTGGGGTTAAACAAAATTAAGTAGAGATCTATGCCATTTCACCACATTCTCATTATTCTTAGCTTCCCAATAGTTCAAACAAGGAGCCAATTGGAGCTACAGTGCAAAAGTTATGGCTCCCAGAAGTTCCATCATCAACTAGGGTAGAACCATCACCCAAATTATCACCTGAATTGTTGCCTGGATTAGAGGTCTTAATAAATTTTTTGAAAGGATATATCCATATTAAATGAGAGACTCTACTCTTACAAAATTAGGATAGAATTTTCTATCAAAAGTGAGAGCCTTTTCTTAGAATAACTAAGAGAGATTACAAATGGAAATAATGGGTAATATAGGATAAAAGGGAGAGAGAAGAGGGAGCATGAGTATGGAAATCATTAATTGAGATTCCACCTTTTAACGAATACTCTACCAATTTTTTTATCATATTATCCCTAATTATCTATTGACAAGTTAACCTTTTATTTGTCCCAATAGCCCCCAAATCTCTTCATTGGCTAGGAAAAATCCATTAGAAGATAATAGTTTTCTAAAGGTGGTGAGTCATGATCCTATTTATGAATAAAACCTTAGGCACCATAAAAATATATTAAATGCTCTAGATACCTTTCAACTACTAGATCTCCATCTTAGGACTTTACACTATCTTCCACTTTCCCTATTTATGAAGATAAAATATTCATATCTTGAATCTAATAAAGACATGCTATATCTACTTTAAGTGGTGGTAGGTACCTATTTTTCAAAGTTATAGCTTCATAAAAGGAAAAGTCAATACTATGCATCTTTCCCTACTACAAACCTGATCATAAGACTATTTTAGATTGAAAATGAATCCATTTATTGGTTTTCCTATATCTAATATCCATGAGGGTTTTATAAAATGAATATCATCATTCTTGAACTATATTAGGTCTAAATAGACCTATTATAACTCTAAAACTTGTGAAACCCAAGCACTTATTGAACACAATGTTGAAAACACAAGAAAATTGAGTCTACATGCCCTAGATCCCCCAATAGAGGTCTCGATCGAGCTTCAATGGCATCTTTTTAAAAACTTACCTAGTTCAACCTACAACAAATTTATTCTCCATTTAACCCCCTTATATTTAGAATTTTAATATTAACCTTTAATCAGCTCACTTGTGCACCATTAGATCTACTTTCTCAACTTATATGTGCACAATTAATTCTTTTATATAAGAATGAATGCAAGCCATAGATCTTCTACCATTTTAACATGGTTGACACACTTGTCAACCACACATTTGTATTCAAGATATACTATTCTTTTGACCCATTTCTCATCATTAGATATTATTAGTACAATTTAACATGTACTATTGATCTACTTGGACCCACTAGCCTTGTCAGTCAATGCACACTATTATATCTAGATTCTACTCTTAAGATTATGCTACTTATTATCAATTCATTGATGATGACTTTTTAACTTGATGCTGATTATTAATCTTTGATGTATGATCAAATACACTCTATTAGATCTTTATGACCCATTTACATCATTGAGTTGCTACTTTCCATTATATTTGATCTTAACTCCTATGATTTGGATACTTTTTATCCCCACATTTAGCCTAAGAACATTTGAATTCAAACAGTTATTTCATGAAGCTTAAACTTGATGTCCCCATGCACGTTTCACTCTACAAGTCTAACTTTAAATATTTATAACTTGAGATAGACAACTCAGTAATTTATGAAAATTATAGAGGATGATATAGGCATGAAATAAATCATGTCCATGTGATTCTTTAGGCTTGACAACCTTCTTAAGCATATTTATAAAATGCACAATTGAGCTTACTAGTTCATTTCTTCATGATGTTTGATGATGGTTTGATTCTTATAGACTTGTGCTTGAAATATTGTCCATTTAGAAGGTTCAAATGAGCTTATAATAAGTTTTTCAATCCATTTCATTATCTTAAATTCTTGAAACACCATGAGAACCTATCGGTCTTCTTTATTTTACAACTCTAGATCTACTTCAATATTTGCTTCTCAAAGATCAATAAAACACACTTTGAGATTTCTTAAAGTGTTTCAAAATATTTTTAATCAATATGATATCTTCTTATTATACTTTTGGTTCCCTCATTCCATCCATAACTCTATTCATCTATTTAAACCATTTCTAGGCAAAAAATTCTTATGTAGGCCAAATTTGGCAAATATTTCAAGTGACATATTGGGGTTGCATACTTGCTATGAAATAGATTAGCACCCTTAGTCTGATCCATTAGGTATATAGAGTCAATATTTACTCTCATCTGATGTGAAACTAACTCAAATCTAACCCTTTATAAAACCTCCTTCTAATTTAAAAGGGAAAAAAGAGAAAAATGAACAATTGTGCCCAAGCACTTATTGAAAGGGAAATAGACAACTAAAAGGAAATGTGCTCAAGTCACTTAGAGGAAATCATATAAAACTACTCTAACATGTTAAAATATCATACAATAGCTATAAAATCTTGTAAAAATAAGGCTTTAAATATATTTCATTGATTGGGATGGGTAATACCTTTTTATCCAATTGGGCAAGCTAAAAAACATTATGCTATTTGCAACCATGGATCAAATAAGGACCACTCCCCAAGCTGCCAAAGATGATATGGTTTCCTATATTGGCCTTATTTTAGTATCACTTGAGGACTAGGTCCCGTTATTTAAATTTCCTTGTTGTGGGTCGCTTGTCAAAGGCTTTCTTGACTTGAGCTTGATGTGACTCTAATGTCTTCATTAAAAGGTCCATGGTTTCTTCAAGATCAATGAGCTCTATCATCCTCATGATCTTAGGCTCACTTTAATGTAGGTATTTTAATATAAATTGGTAATTTGGCTTCCCTTCCATATATAAGGACATATGGAGAATTTCCAATGGAAACTTTGGGAGTCACTCTATCAGCCCACAAGGCTATCCTTAGCTTTGTGTATGACACTCTTTGACTCTCTTCCATGGTCCTATTGATAATCCTTATTAGTTTATTGTTTATGTAATCTACTAGTCCATTGCCTTGCTGATAGTAATTGGAGTATGTGCTAAGGTAGATGCCCAACTTAAGTTCCCATTCATTTATTTTCCTACCAATAAATCCTAAGGTATTATCTAAAATTATAGTAGCTAGGACACCAAACTTGGTTACTATGTTATAATAGAAGTCCAATACTATTATTTCATTAGCTTATTTCAAGGTGATCACTTCTACCCACCTGTTGAATTATTTATTTGTGGTGACCACCCATTTACATCTTTTAATTGAAGGTGGATTTATCATTCCTATGAATTCCAAACCCTATTGCATGAAGGTTTGTTACACCTATATTGTGCTAAGTGGAAGAGATGTTAATATCTACTTGCGTTAGAATAGATCACACTTCTAGAATTTCTTGACCCATGCATAGGAATCCTTGAAAAGTTTAGGCCAATAATAGCCACCTCTCATTACATTTTTTTCTATTATTCTTAGAGAAAAATGTCCTCCTATAAGTCCATCATGAAACTGATCAAAGATCTTTGATACTTGATTATCATTTATGTACCTAAGAAATACTCAATTGAGATCTTTTCTAAAAATAATGCCATCAAATAATGTATAAGTTATGGACTAAAGCTAGAAATACATTTTTTTTTATGTTGCCTAAACCTTGAGGGCATGATCCTATCATTAATAAATATGTCATATCTTGGAGATAGATATTATGAAGTGGAGGTGCATATATTTGTGAGTTATCATTTATCACAAAAACAACTTCTTTGTCTTCGTGGGGATCATCTACCATATATTCACACAATCCTTTTCCTCTTATCAGCTTGGTGACTTTGATTTCTACATAATACTCCATGACCTTGGTAGACTAGCCTACCCTTTTCTCATTCAAATCCTTGTTAAGAAGGAAGTCCATCATTCCAAGATGAGACACCATAATATGAACTTTACTATTGGATAACATTGGTCCAAAATTTTTGAGGCTCCTTAAATTTGAAAGAACCTACTTTTCTATAAAAGTGTACCTCACCACATATCCTTCTAGCCTTTGACTAAAAAAAGTAATTCGATACTCAAGTCCTTCACCATTTTTCTACATTAGCATAGTTGATATGTTATCAACATTAACAAAGGTGTATAATATGAAATCCTTTGATAAATTATGATTCATGAGTGAGTGTACTTAGGCAATATCTTGTTTGATGACCTCAAATGTTTCTCTACCTTGATTTGATAAAGAAAACACTTGTCTCTTATTTAGCATGGTAGTGATGGGTTTAACTAGGTTTTCAAAACTAGGTATAAACCTTATCACAAATTTTATCCTCCCAAAGAATCTCTATATTCCTTTCTTGTGCTTGGGTAGAGATAGTGCTAAGATAACACTTGTTATTTTAGGGTCAATTGATAGTCCTTAATTTGAAATAATGTCACCTAAAATTTTGCCTTTATGAATAGAAAACATGAATTTTTTGGGATTTAAAGAGACCCCATAGTCTCTACATATTTGAAATATCAACCTTAGATGGTCCATTTGTTCACTATCCTTCTTGGAGAAAATTGTAATGTCATCCAAGTAAACTAGCACCATCTAATTTAGCAACCCTTAGAAATCCATGTAAATGGCTCTTTGGAAAGTGGTTGCAATATTTGATAATCCAAAAGGCATCTTATGGTAAGCATATGTGCCCCACATTGTGGTGAAGGTAGTCTTATATTGATCTTCCTCTCTTACCATCACTTGATTATAGACTGAATACCCATCTAAAAGGAAAAATGTTATGAAAAAGCAACTATTGAAGGATTTTATCCATGGATGGTAAGGGGAAGAAATGGACCCTATTTAGATCTCTGAAGTCAACACATAATCTAATTTCCCCACTCTTCTTCCTCACACGTACCAAATTGGCTACCCATGAGGAATGCTTAATGGGAAAAATGATCTTGGATTCAATTAATTTGGTCAATTTTTTCCTCTCAAGATCTTTAATTTTAGGGTTTATAGGCTCCTACTTCTACCTAATAGGATAGACATTAGCCTCTAGTTCTATAGTGTGTTAGGATAACATAGGATCAAGGCCTCCTAGGTCACTATATTTCCAAGAAAATATGTCTACATAGTCTTTAAAAAGTTTTAAAAAAATATTCCTTTCAAATTTAGTGCTTACCTTTCCAAGCTTGAGGAGTTTATCTTTAATGATAATGACTCTTTCATTGTTTTCTTCACTTATTGACATCACTACCTTATCTTTTTTCATATGTTTTCCTTCATGGATAAGACCTTCAAGGGTGATAAGATCTTTAGGAAGCTTATAGGATATCATTTGAACTATTTTTTCTTTATATTGATGTTGAAACTTTACTTGGTTTATTGAAGATAATTTTGCTTCCTACTGTAATAAACAACAATTTTCTTGTCACTCTCAAAGACTTGCCAATGAGATTCATTATCTAGGACTGATGGTCTCACCACCACTTTGACATGTAGTTACACTTTGGTATTTTTTAACTCATTTGGGATATCAAATTAAGCTCCCATAATTTCCAATATATCATCATGTTGACTCTAGTTTCTTGGTATTAGTTGGGTGTTAAAGGGCTCATAATACTCAATTAGGTCCAACACTCTATGTTTGTAATATTTCATCAAGGAATTCTTGGTGATATTTTGTCCTTTAACCTAGTGTACTATCATTTCATTATCCCCATAAACTTGTAACTACTTGATCCCTCTCTTATTAACCCATTGAAGACCATCAATAAGATCCTCATATACCCCTACATTGAAAGAGTCACTAAATTTGAACCTATAAGAAGATAAATACTTGTCATTGGAGGGGGATACTAGCATTGGGCATGTACCCACTCTATGTTTTCTCCTTGATCCATTAAATAACAATTTCCATTAGCCACCAGGATCCTCTTAAGGTCCAATGAGGTATGGCATGGACCGATTCTCTTCATGTAAGTAGTAGACAACCATATCCCTCTCTATAACTCCTTCCAAGGGATCAACAAAAGTATTGTCATTCCATAGTTCATCCAAGAACATGTTAGGTATCTTCTTAAAGTGAGTGTTTAATTATTAACCAAATTTGAATTCGTCTTCATCAAGGATGATGGAATTAAGGTTTATGGTATCTGGTTCATAAGGCTCTATATGGAATTGTGAAATTTCCTTAGCCTAAATAGATACCTTGGTTCCATATCTTGTTATGAATGCCATGTATGACCAATCTTTTACAAGATAACTTCCAATATTTTATATGAATTCTCTAGACAATCATAGGAGAAAATGAGAAGGAACATCAAGGACCAATACATATTGAACCATTGAAACACTATGATAATCATTTAGGTTCAAGTTGAGGTCCTTGATAATATAATATGGCTTGGTGGAAGATCTATCTAACTGCAACACTCCTTTATATTGGGACTCATTCTTTAGACCAAGCTAGTTTGTTATATACTTTGGCATTACTACTGTGTTATCCCCAATGTCTACCAATAAATTATGCACTAAAGAGTCACCAATTATTACTTAAATGTAGGAGAGAGGAGGTTTGACCACCTTACCTAGTTGCCTTTCATTTGGTATTTTGGTTGCATTAGTTAGAACCACATTCTCCTTGATTGATAGTTTCTTAGAAACATTGATTCTTGATAACCCTTCTTAGAGGATGTATACTTAACTAGGCATGGAGAGTATATCCCACATTAGTGCACTCAATTTGGACCTTTTCATTTGTTACACAATGTTGATGGGTGAACCACTAACCTTTGCTTATGATTTGGGAGCCACAACTACACCTTGAGTTTTTGATTTTTGAGGGACAAAGACATTCCCTTGATTTTTATTATTTTGAGATATTATAACCTTTGGAATAGTAATAAGTTCATTTAGATTTGATATTAAAGGATTAATGGTATGAATCTCATTGACTACTTCTTGGTTATCATCCATGTTCCTTTTTTTTAACATTGTATTTTCTACCATTGAAAGGTATGCCTAGCTAGAACCAGCCTATTGAATGAGTCCATAACACTCTTTTTAGTCATAATTCACCATTTTATCACCCAAATATCTTGGTATTTGATTAGTAATTTGACCTTGGTGAGGCTCTTATGGTTTTTTCATCATGGGCACTTTTGCATTCTGAGCCATAAGAGCTTGATTGTACCCAGTATTGGTAGCGTGATGCCATTGATCAGTGAAATCATGATTGAAGTTAGTGTTTGGGATAATAAATTTCCTAGAATATTGATTCCAAGGCATGGTACACTCAAATTATTAAGTAATAATATTTTGAATAGGGACCACGGTGTTGGAAGTACTTGTAGCATTTGGATTATAGTTGTTTTACCTGACATAGTTTAGTTTCCCTTATGCTTGGTTTTGACCTTGGCCTTAGAATTCAAAGTTTCCTCTGTATAGATGTATATTTTCTTGTTAATATTACTGCTAAGGTTGATATGAGGCTTGGTAAGGCATATTGAAAGCTTGTTATCTCTTAACATTCACTAGTTCATTTCCCTAGGATTGGAATAGGCTCTTACGCTCTTGAAAGTTCTTTTATTCTTAAGGAATTAATAGATTGACTAGTGAAATCCTTTTCTTGATTTCGTAAGGGTATAGAAGAAATTTTAGGCATGGGAGGAATGAATTCGAAGAGAGGAATATAAATAGGAGCGGTCTGATCTCAAGGAATAAATGTATTGGTGGTCTAGGTTTAAGCTTGATATCCTACACTAGATAATTTTTTGCTCTGATTACCACCTCATATGCATTTGGCAATGTGTTCCCTCCCATATACTAGATAATTAATACAATGTCAATATTAATGTATTTCAAATATTGTATGAAGGCAAAGCTATGGGTAGGCCTAATAAAGATTAGGATTCTATTGAAGGTCTTTTTGAACCTTGTTTTAAATTCTTTCATGAATTCATGAGGGACTCTTTTAATTGTGGATAATTTCTCTAAAAGTGAAAATTGGTCACTTTTATCCTCAAATATTTTAAATAATACATTTCCTAATTGGTCCCATGATGTAATAAAATTAGTAGAAAGGCTTTTGTACCAATCTCGGGCTTTACCAATCTCAGGGTTTACATTTGAAAGAGATGGATAATAACCTAACTACTACATTTTCCTCATTGATATCATAAATGTTGTATAAGTTGGTGATATCCATGAGGTATTCATAAGGGGTTGTAACTAGGTCTAAAAAAAAATAAGGGACACTTTTAAGAGATACTACTAGAATAAGATCATATTGATAAAGGTCTAGAGCAATTTGGCCATTAAAATCCATAAAAAGGAAAACTCTAAGGGCTATCATGGCAATGAAAGTGTTTAATAAAGATCTTATTTTAGTGGTAGGCCTTATAATTGACTTAGGAATAACTTTTCCTTTATATGGGTGTATGTTAGCAAATATTAACCTTTTTACTAAGTCGAAAGGCAATTTAAAAAAGTTAAAGGGAATACCTCTAGCAGTTCATTTGGTCATCACCTTTAACATGAGATGTAGTCACTACTCTACTACCAAAATGTTGAATATTCTTTTAGAGTCACTAGATGATGTTACATAGAAGATATAACTACTACAAATTGATAAAACCAACATCAAACTTTGACCAATATTTTTTTGAACTATGTCCTCTTGGGCATTTCAAATTTTTTTGTAGCATAAATTTTCACCCTTGGAAAGGGTTTTTTAGGCTCCCTCTAATTTATATACACTATTGGAATAACCCTAGGATGTGAGTCACCTATGGTGGGGTTGGACTTCTAGAGAAGGTTGACTTCCTCTTGATGGATCACCTATATTAATGTTTGCACTAGGAAAAGGATTAGAGAAGATGTAAAGGGATCCTAATAATGCTAAAAGGGTAATGCACCAAATTTAAATGACAACTCACATAAGCATGAATTAAACATTGAAGAATCATAAGATAATGCTAACTCAAACAATCTCACAAAATGTATCTAGTTACAACAATGTTTCATAAGCTAGGTTTATGAAGTAATGAATGACGACAAAGATGATTTATAAGACTCACTGAGAGATTGCATCAATGAGAGAAACAACACTAACTTAAACTTGAAACTAACTTGAAAACACCTTTAAAATGAGCAAGAAAGAAGGACAATAGGCATGAAATATTCTCCTTCACAATGCCATCATGCACAGGATTTTCTACACACAATTTAGAGGGGATAGAAAGGAAAATAAATTATTTATATCTTCAAGAGGTCTATCATACAAATTTTGATAGGGTCTATCCTTATCAAATGAGAGTCTCTACGCTTCCAAAATTGGGAGAGAATTTTCTATCAAAAGTGAGATCCTTTTCATCTAAAAACTGAGAGAGGGATTAGAAATGGAAATAATGGGTAATATAGGAGAAAGAAGAGAGAGAAGAGGGGGAATGAGTACAGAAATAATTAATTAATATGCCAACTTTTGATGAATACTCCACCACATTTTGATCAAACAAGCTCCAATTCTCTATTGATATGTTAACATTTTATTTGTCCTAATAGCCCCAAAATCTCCTCATTGGCTAAGAAAAATTCACTAGAAGATAATATTTTTACAAAGGTGGTGAGTCATGATCATGTTCATGAAGAAAAACCTTAGGCACCATGACAATATATTAAATTATACATCTACCTTTCAACTATGAAATATTCATCTTGGGATTTTATACAATATTCCACTTGGCTTGATTATGAAGACAAAATATTTATATATTGAATCTGATAGAGCCATGTTATATATTTTTTAAGTAGTGGTAGGTACATGCTTATTGAATCTATAGATTTTTATAAGGATAAGACATTCATACACACCTTCCCCTACTCTAAACCTGAGCATAGGTTGATTTTGTATTGAAAACTAGTACATTTATTAGTTTACCTATATCTAAAATCTATGAGGGTCTTTCAGACTACAAAAAATCATTCTTGAACTATATTAGGTCTAAATAGACCTATCCTACCTCTCAAACTTATAAAAGCTAAATAATTATTACACAAGATGCTAAAAGTAAAATAAATATAAATCTACATACCTTTAATCCTCCAATAGAGGTATCAATTGAGATTCAATGGAATCCTTTGAAAAAATTGATGTTGTTTGACCTTAGTTGAATTTGCTCTCCATTAAGGTCCCTCAGATTTCAAATTTTAATATTGACCATAAATCAGCTTGGTTATTCACTATTGGATCTACTTTCTTGTATTATATGCATATCATTGACTCCCTTATATAGTAATTAATGTGAACCATATATCTTACATTAGTTTAACATGGTTGAGACACTTCTCACCCATTCATTTGTCTTTTAGATTTGTTGACCTTTTAACCCATTGCTCACCATTAGATCTACTTAATATGATTGAATACATGTCATTGATTTGCCTAGACCCACTAACCTTATCAGTTATTGCACACCATTAGATCTATATTTTTCTCCTAAGATTATGCCACTTGTCATTGAAGTGTTGATTATAACTTTTTCACTTGATGTACACCATTTATCTTCAATGTACAATCAAATGTGCTTCATTAGATATTAGGGACTCATTGACATCATCAGGTTACCACTCACCATTAGCTTTAATCTTAGGTCTTCATATTTGGAAAATTTTTAGCTCCTCATTGAACCTAGGAACATTTTAATTTAAATCACTATTTCATGAAGATTAAATTTGATGTCCCTATGAATGTTTCACTCTACAAGTCTATCTTTGAAGCTTTATAATTTGAGATAGATAATTCATCAAGTTATGAAATTTTTATAGGATGATCTAGGTATGAAATACATAATGTCCATGTGATCCTTTATTATTAATAGGATTCCTAATAATACATATAAAATGCATAATCGAGTTGACCAGTCCATTTTTGCATGACATTTGATGACGATCTAGTTCTTCTAGACTTGTTCTTGAACTAGTATCCATTTAGAGATATCTAATGAGATTATAAGACTTTTTTCAATCAATTTCATGCCCCTAAATTCTTAAAACAACATGAAAGTATTCTTCACTTTTCAAATCTAGACATTCTTCAAGACTTTCTTCTCAAAGATCAGTAAAACACACTTTAAGATTGCTTAATGTACTTCAAAAGCTTTGTAAACAATATGAGATATTCTTATTTTAATTTTGGTCCACTAATTCCATATAAAACTTTTATCATCTATTCAAACCATTTATAAGCAAAATATTCCTATGTGGGCCAAATTTGGCCAATAGTTATTCTTTGGATGGTTTATATTTCCCATAATTAATCTAAATGCTTCAACTATTTAACTTAACATGAGTCTCTAAACTTTGAATTCAAAATAAAAATGTATCTTTTTTTTATTTTCTATGTGAAAGCCTTTAGGTGACTATCTGAGCTTAAAACCTATTTCAATGTTTGTATAGGGTTGAAATTTACTATTTATTACATCCTTGAATTATATTTGGGAAAAAATGGAGATTTTGTATCTAGATTAAAGACCATTCCCTATTTCAAGACTTGTTTCTCAAATATCAATAAAACACACTTTAAGCTTGATTAAAGTATTTAAAAATATTTTTAACTAATATTAGATCTTCTTCTTCTACTTTTGGTCCACTCATTCCATCCAGAACTCTACTGATCTTTATAAACCATTTATAGGCAAAAGATTCTTATGTGTGTCAAATTTGGGCAACATTTATTCTTTGGATGGTTTATATTTCCCAAAATTAATCTAAACACTTTATAAATGTCACTCAACATTAGTATCTAAACTTTGAACTCAACACAAAAATTTATCTTCTTTATAGTTTCTATGTGCAACCCTTTAGGTGCATATCTGAGCTTAAAACCTATTCCAATATTTCTATAGGATTGAAATTTACTATTTATTACATCCTTAAATTATATTTGGGGAAAAATAGAGATTTTTTATCTATATTAAAGACCATTCCCAAATTTAAAAAACATAAAAGTGTTTATCAAAAGCTATTCTTTCCAAATCTATAGACCTACACAATCCACCTATGCATACATGACTACATTCCTCTTTTTAAATTTTGTTCATGCATGCTCATGAAATAGTTTGGGAATATGACTTATGTTTTAAAAAAATATAGACACCTCAATAATGTATTAATAATTAACCTTAGTTACAAATTTACCACTTGTTTCCTCACTCTTAAAACTTGTTCAAGAACACTATACCAATGACCTTAAGCCTCTCACCTATAACTTATCATTAAGAATGATCATGGGTACTTTTTACACCTTTTAGATATATATAAGTGTTTCATATAATTCTCATGATTTTTTAAAACCCATTTAATTTGGATTACTCTTCAAGACATCAACTATGATTGCTCATAGGACTTTATCTCTTACACTTGAAGATTATATGCTTAAATTAATATAATAAATACACTTAGGAGGTGAATAAAATATTTTTGAGCATGTAATGGATATTTAGAGTAGTAAAATTTAATATCAAATATTTTTTCTTCCTTAATAATCCCAAAACCCTTTAAATAATTTTAAATAGGCTCAACACTTGTACTCTTAAAACCTGTAAACTACTACATTGATATTTGGCTTATTCATACATGTGAATCTTGATTGGAAAAGGTTTAGGAGAGATATTATGGATTTTTTAAGGTATTATACAACATTTAAACTCAATATGAATTCCCTTAATGTAGGGAAACACCTCATAACCCTATACAATCCTACATGCCATGCATATAATAACATAACAATGACATTTCTTGATAGTAACACAATGAACATTAGTAATTTTAGTTAATTTTGATTTTTTATAGGCTAATTGACCCTAAATATATCATTTAAAACCATATTAATTTATTCACCAATCATAGACCTATCATTTCAAGAAAAAAACTATGAAATTGGGGTGTAGAAGGGTTTTAAAGAGGTTTAGCTTCTTAAAAATGATTTATAAATCTTTTCCCCCTAATCCCAAAATAATTTCATGGATTTGGAAAAATTAAGGGTGGTAAAAATGACATAAGATAATTTTTTCTAATTTTTATCCTCCTTCATGAAACAAGATTATGAAAATGGCTCTTCTTGGTCTACCAATGATGAGATAGAATCCATGGATGGTTTTATATCTTATTTGGACCTATAAAATCTTATTTAGAATTGTTTTCATATTTTTTTAGAATAAAATATGTTTTATTGAGCTCATATCATCTTTTACCATGATTTATTTGGTTGAAGATGTCTGAGCCAACATGAAAACCTACATGATCTCTTCAAACCATGCCCTCTCTTACTATGTAACTTATCCATTTAGCATAATAACCTATTATATTTATGTACTATACATTACATGGAGTAATTATTGGCTTAAGTAGTGATATTTTAAAATTCAAAACTTTCTTTGGCTTCCTTTTCTTAGCAATGTAATATATTTGGAGTTAAATCAATAAAACATAAAGGCTTCAAAAGTTAATTATATGTTTGGGGAATATTTTGACATCTTTAAGAGGTGTATAGGAAATAAATATATAATATTCTCTTCAAAAAGTGTCATATGAAATCAAAAATACCTATTTGACCTCTACTCATGATATATTAATTCTACATTTGATGTTTCATAGAGAACTACTTTTCAACATTAGAGCATGCAATAGGACCAAAATAAGTGAATACCTTAAACTCCAAAAATTGCCTTAAACTTTCCACATTATTTCTAAGGTAATATTTTCATCTTAGTAACATTTTTATAGCTACAAGATCCACTGTAGAACACTATGCTTCTTGGATTATCATTGTTTCAATGTATTACATGATGGATCAATCATATCTTAACTTTCACAACATAACCTTAATCTTTCCAAACATACCTTAAAATTTGTAAAACTACATTTAAAAATACCTCTTCAAATATCATTACATGAATTTTATTAGATAAGACACACTTGTGGACTCTATGATCCTATTAAAATCTTGTTTCGAGTTTGAGATGACATTCAAAACAATAATCATGACATAAATACATGATTATCAACATGATATTTCAAAATTAGATGACTTGATTACCTTTTTTTTAACAATCCTTGGTTATAGGTGATGTATTAACTAACAATAACCACATGGGTATTATGAATCCAAGGTCATCCCAATAACATATTAAATAGTCCTGTATGTGTTATAACTTAAAATATTTTTATCACATATGATGTACCAACCTATAAAGGTAAATCATTTTCACTAAAATCTTCTAATATTCCCATTGAATGATTTTGCCATTTTGTTCAAAGGGAATAAATCATCGTGTGTGTATCTTAAATGTGTGAGTAATGTCATGGTACATAAATTATCACTATTAAAGTTATCAACCATAACACTATGTATACTTTGGTGATCGGTATGTGTCATAATAAATAAGGAATAAATATGTGAGTCATCATCAACAATATTATTTTCATCAGATGCAATAAAAGGCCTCTAAAACATGGGATGTATCTCTCTTATAAGGTTAATATTAATACCATATAATGGGTGATAATAATTTTGTTGAGGAGGATTTACATGGTATGCCATTTTCACTTTTGACATTTCCTTAGAATGATATTATAATAGATTGTTGAATATATTTTTATTTTTCTTATCATCAATTTTTAATCTTTAATCCATTAGAGAATCCTCAAAGGTGAATAAATCACTATCAATATGATCTTTTATCTTTTGATTCAATTTAAAAAAATTATTCACATCTTTACTTTTACATTGGTGGTAGTCATAATAATCATTGGCATCATATCCTTTTGGTATATGTTGACTCATATCAACCACTATATGATGAGGGAGTGATATGAGATAACACTTGACTAGCTTAAAAATTAGCAAAGTTAGAGACTAAGGTAATCATGTAAATTATCTCTTAGGTGAACTGAATAAGATAAGATGATTTAGGTTGTTGTGATACTATATTAACCATGGTGGTTGTTTAATTTTTATCACTATTATGGTTGACCTTATATCTTGGTTTTATATGAAACTTTGTATTATATGTAGTGTGTTTTCCATAGACTTAAGCTTATTCAATGAAATAAGTATGATTTATCTATCTCAAAAAATAACACATATGTTATCAAAATATTTGAACTTCTTCAAAATAATAATATCACGTAATAAATCAAGAAAATTTGCTTAAGGATATTTTAAAGCTCTTTATCTAGCATTAGATTTATCACTTTGGCTAATATTGTCTTATTCTTCGAAAAGATATTATTTAATAGGCTATCTATTTCCTTTTTTGATCTTGGAAATTTTTTTATATGACATATTTTTACCAATTTTTATTTAAAAATTCTCTAGAAATTGATCCACCAAAGGCTTGAGTTCTCATATTTATTATATTGGTAAATCATATAACCATCTCAAAGCATAATCATTTAGACTTCTTCAAAATATTTTTTTCAAATTTTTTTCATTAGAATCATAGTCAAGATATGACATAAATAAATATTTAAGAAATTATTTAGGATCACCATTTCCATCATAAAGTATGAACATTGGTGATAAAAAAACTAGTTATCAAGGGGTGAAAATATATCTCAGGTGCTAGAAGATTATGTAATGCATTTGATGAGTCAATATCATTAGTTTATTTTTATTTTTATCTCAATGTTGGTAACCATAGATTTCAAAGGTTAAATAACGTTTAAAATATTGTGAATATTAGACCCATTGGTATTTTTATTTGAAACTTGAGAGGTTAACAAAGGGGAGAAAAACACACTTTTGTTGATGTAGGCATTAAAACTGATAATTGAGTTGAAGTATTAATTTTTACCATGGAGAATGTATCAAGAGTTATAAAATATAAGGATTGATAATTATTTTATGTCTATAAACTAGACTTAGCATGGTTATTTATTTATTCTTTTTGTAACATGTAAGTTTACGTTAATTAATTATTGATTTATATTAAGATTGTTTATTAAGGATTATTTATGTTCCTTTTCAAAATTATCCTTATTAACATTTTAATTAGTTTATAAATACAAAAAATTATTCCAAAAGTAATAAAAAAATTAATATCTACAAATTAATAAAATAAAAAATCCCTTGTAGGCTAAAATCCCTAGAGAAAGATAGGAGTTTCATGATAAGATTTAAAGGCTAGGTTCACCAAATGTTTACACCTTTTTAGAAATAATGATTAAAGTGAAAGTTTATCCAAATAAATAAAGGATTAAGATACACTAATAATTATAATAATTAATGAATTTATTTTATACTAATACTCTATTAGTAAATACTTAATATAAGCATATGCCAAATATATAATTAAAACATTAAAATTATGATAACAAAAATATAAATGAAATTTTGTACTTATATTATACACTAATAGATGAAAGATATAAGTAACTTAGATGTGGAAATATATTTTATGAATATTCTTATCCAATCATAAAATTCTAATAAAACATATTTCTCTCAACATGGATGATTACATCTCATATGGACACTTTCGTCAATGCTTCTATTTATGCTTCAATGCATTTGTTCTATATAGAGTATTAAATATTGATTGAAACTTCCACTTGGGTATTTTTGGGTTTTATGTAACCTTTTTGATTGTGTGTTTAGATCACATACTTATTCTCTTGATATCATAATGTATGTCAAATCTTAAATCCTCCTCTTAGGTCTTGTTATCTTGACAAAAATACGTTAGGGGCCTCACAGAGTTGAAATAACCTTAAATAAACTTTTGCTAATGAATGTTATCTCCATACCAAATAATATTAATATGGCCTAAATAATATGTATTTCTCCCCTATATGTCATGTTATGTGTGACCAATGTCATATAATGTTATATGCAAGTGCATGCAGTGATATATCTTTTAAATTGACAAATATGGCTCGTGGGTTTATATTTGAATACTTCATACCTATAATATGATTTCTCCTAAGATTGTTATGAAAGGATAAATAAAATGAAACAATAACTTAGTTATGTGATTTATTTTTTGTAGTGTAATATAATCTTGAAATGTTCTTGATAGATATCTTCTAGATGAATAATTAGTTAGATTTAAATGTATTTATACCACCTCTTTTTAAAATTTCCTCATGGAGCGTTTAATGAAATAAAATAGTCTGACCTATACATATAAAAATATTTTTTGGTTTAAATGTGTATAAGGCAAAAACACTTGCTTTTGGTAATGAACAATAGCCTCAATTCTATTTTCTAAGTATGAAGGCAACTCGCCAATAAAATGGATAGTTTTTGGAGATTTATAACTGAGAGTGAAGGATATATATGCTAGTTTAAGCATATGTTTGGATACATGTGATTTGGGTAATTATAATAATAGGACCACAATACAATATAAGAGTTTAGGCCCAATGAAATGGTGAAGTTGATATTATTATCTACAAGGAAGGATAAGAACTAAATATTAAAACATTGAGTGATATTCTTCAGTTTAAAAGAGTAGTTTAGCTTATAAATACAAATTTAATCATCTACATCATAAATCTCATAAATTTACTTAGATAAATAGTTTAAAAAAATGGTATATCAAACCGCTCATATAAAAATTATTTTGTTTTGAATATGGACTTCCATTCATCACCTTATCTTATGTGAATATAATGATATCCACACTTCAAAATCAAATTATGAACTATCTTTCTCCGTTCAATTAATCTATTAAATTATCCATGAATGAAAATGATAATATATACTTTATATTAATATTTTTAATATCTGCAGAATCATTATTCATTATCCATTATGAATTCCTCTTAGGTGTTATTACTATTACTATTGGACAAGTGATAAAACTTCCTCTAATTAAACCCTTATTCAACAACTCTTTAACTTGTATTTGTATCTATGTATTCTCTTTTGGAGTCAATATATGTGTTGCATGTTTTGACAAGATAGAACTATAAACCCAATCCATACAATGAATTATACTTCTCATCAAGGGTAGTCCATCTAGAATATTAATACATAATCTCCATAAAATTAGTATTTCATTTAATTCATGTGAATGTGTTTCTTCTTCTATAAATTCATGTGCTAGTTTAGAAATAAATTCATAAAATTCACTTTGGTTTATTTCCTCCATAAATTATCTTCCTTAAACTATCAATAGTTTTGGAATCTTTGGGACTTATTTTCACTTACCCTTCAAAGGATTTGGTGTATGTTTTACTTAGTCTTTACATAATGTTTATGTATTACCATGACCATAATCTTATACCTTGTAGTCAAACTACCAGGTTTTGAAATAAAAATATGAAAAAAATTCATAGGCATTTATGTCACATAAACCTTCATATTCATAAGTACAAATTTTAAAACTTACCAAACATTGTTCATTCACCATAATTTGATGTCCATTAAGGAACCAATAAAACTTATATGAGGTTGGATGAAAAAATATCTTAAAATTATGTTTATATACCATTTATTACATAAAAAAATATTTTTCTTTCCATTATAAACAATAAATTATCAAAATTTACTTTCATATTTATAAATTATTAAGATTTAAGTTCTTTGTTTATGTCTATTTTTCCATTTTCTAGGCACCAACAATGCCCTCTTCTTCATTATAGATTATCCAATTTTTAGCCCATCTATGTTATGAATAGACACAACACTTTGTACATCTACTTGTATGATATAAGCACACACATTATTATTTTTATGGCTTGTCTCACCACATCTAAAACATTTTTCATTGAATCATCAAAATCTACCTCATACATAGGTATAGGATCCTCATCCTCTAAAATTACATCTTCCTTTATGGGTATTAACATTATTACACTATGAAGTAATTCCCTCACCCACATAAATTTTCATAGAATAAAATCTTCAATTTCCATGTCAAAATGTGAATATTCCTCTTCTAATTGATGTTCCTTCTCTTTGTTTGCATGAAAAAAAAAATATTTTGCCTTCATTGAAAACTGATAAGTTTCTTTAATAGATCTTAGTCTTATCATACCAAATTCATGTTTAATTTCTATGGACAATCATTTACATATATGGAGATATTTTCAACATCATCTTCCACATGATCCACTCTAATGGTAGTTCTATAACTTTTGTTAGTGTATTAGTTTACACTCATCTCTCTTTGTCATAAATTTTAAATTTTATTGAATATAATTATTTTATAATCTAAAAGAATGAATTGAGATTTTATATCTGAAACAAATATATTCCATGTCTTGATTTTTTATTTATATTTGTATAATATATTATCTTGTACATGTTCCCACAACAAACATGCATGACATTTACAATTAGATCCAACAAACTTTACTCACTTTGGAATTTCCATACATTCATACTCAAAGTATTTATCTAACTTGGTGGTCTAGTTAATGAGCTATTTAAGACTCAAACTTCCTAAAAAAATTCTATGGTACAATTTAAGTTTATTTATCATTCTCAAAACATATCATAAAAATCTATATTCATGTTCATAAACCTATTATTCTACATATTGATAATTGATTTATTCATCGATAAATTTATTATCACTTTCATCATTTAGTATTTAAACACCTAAATTATGTGTAATTTACACAAATTCCATTCTTTTTTGCATTTCTTTCATTACTTTTATCAGATTTTCTAGTTTAGATTCTCTACCTCTCAGGATCTTATACCACCTAAACCTAGTCTACGTGCCATTTTATTGTAAATAAAAGATATAGATTTAACATCTCACACCTTTTTCTAAATTACTTCACTACAATATGTTTGTATATAAATTTAATTCACTCAATAAAGAAAAAATTAACAACAAATAACAAGGACTAAAACCTTTATATGATACAAAACTATGAAGTTATGATTACATATCACAACCCAAAAATTCATTATATAATTCAACATTAAAAATTAATAGTGTAATAATCGAAATGGAATGAAACAAATAACAATTTAGATATACATTTCATTTGAGTTAAAGAAAATACAATATACATAATGACATAATCACACCAAAATCTCAAATGATATTTGTTACAACATTATATCCAGTGACACATGTATTTAGATGGAGTGATACAAATAGATACAAGTGTTTTCATCATCATCATCATCATCATAATCATCATCATCATCATCATCATATATATATATATATATATATATATATATATATATATATATATATATATATATATATATATATATATATATATATATATAACTTTAAAGTACTTATTTATTGATACTGAGATATATTTATATGATTTTGTAACAAATATCATTATGAGATCGTGGTGTGATTAAGTCATTGTGCCTATTGTATTTAGATTAGTTGAAATAAAATAAAGATATGAATTGGTGTTTTTTCATTCAATGATAATAATTAACATATATATTTAATACAAACCAAATAAAATAAAATATTAATATTGACACAATCACACCCTAGTCTCACAATGATATTTTTTACAAGATCAAACCTATAGATCTCATTTTTGCTAACTCGTATTAATTTTTCAAGTAATCTATCCTAGAGAAAAAATCTTAGATATAATATTACATGTAAAACCAAATAATCTCTTTATCATATATGTAGGTCATGCTTATATATATTGAGAATCCTCCTACTTAAATTAGGTGATTTTATCCCACTAAAATAATTAACACACCATGGTGTGTCTCAAATATTAAATGCATTCAAATTTTCAAGGAATATGAACACATTATATCTCAACACATCTAAAAAATAACATGCACAATACCAAATGAATCATTTTTAACATACATGAAATTTGGAATCAATTTTAAAATGATCAATAATGACTCCTTCAATAAGATATCATAGTTTCATGATAAATTCGCATGAGATCATAGGACTTCACAATTACCAAACTTTATGAAACTATTTTTACCATGATCCTAAAATCATTTCAAGAATGATGTCATGATTTATCATAATAGTTTTAAGTAATGATAAATTCAACTCTTAGGCTATATAATGAAGATCTAATTAGCTCAAAAAATATCTCATAATCATCTATTACTATAGTGAAGAATAAACTTCTCCAAATAACATGTTGCTTAAGAAATATCACATGCTAAAATAATAATACTTAGAATCTATGCAAAAATACACATTAGGAGAATATTTTCTCATCATATTTTCATAGAGCTTCACCACCATATTTAAACAAAGGAATGGATACTAATCTATGTAACAAAATAATGCATTGAAAATTATAAATGCAAGTGTGATATCAAGAAACCCATAAATTAACTAAACATGTGTACTGAAGGGGATTATAAAAAATAAAAATATGGCCTACACAATATATAATACCTTCACAAACTAAAAATAAGACATATGCACAATCAAAAAACTTTAAAAACACAATAGTTATGAAAACTCCCAAACTAACATATTTATAGTTGAAGCAAAATTGCTCATGAATCTAAACATTGTAGCATCATGACTATCTATTCTAAATATTATCATTCACATATTTTAAAATTCCTTTATTTTAGATTACTTTAATTTATTTTTATACATAACTACATCGGGACATAATCCCATGTCGTAGTGGGAGTGTATGTTAACTTTTTTCAAACATGTATTATTAGGAACTCTTTTAGAGGGGGATCATAAATTATATTAGAGAATAAATTTTTAAGAAATAATTTTTGGAATGGGTGACTTCCTATTTTTTTTTGTATAGAGGATTATATTATAGATTCATTTCAACAAGGTTGATTTCTAGAATGGGTAACCACTCCTCTAAATCATTATTATAATGTGGATAATTTTTTTCCCATGATTTATTTTTAGTATTTTATTTTAAGTTTTGAAAAAATAAAAAATATTGTAATTTTTAAGATTTTGGTGTGGACCTACATTTAGTGGTAGTTATTATACACACAATAAACCCATATTAGAATATTGGTGGTTTTTTTTGTATTTTAATGAAATTAGGGTTATTTAATTTTATATAAAAAAATGAATTTAGGTTTTATGATTTTTATTTTAAATTACATATTACGATGGAGATGAAATGGGTGATCATCCACACTTTAGGATTTGGAAAATTTATCAACTTTTTATGAATCGGTTATCATTTATATTTAACATAGAGAGTTATCTAAAATAAGTAGGCCAACAAGAAGTTATTTCATTAATAATGGGAATAAATATAAATAAACTATAGCTATATAAAATAATAGTAATAATAACAACTATGGAATAGATGGTGGAAAGGATGGAAGGGATCAGAGGTAATGATGAAATTTTGAATGGTTTGAATGGGTGATAAGTTACAGGAAAATCTAAAGGTGGAGAGGATTAATACCATATAGAGAAGGATTAACATAAAAGAAGAGAGAAGTGTCATTAGGATGATGTTATAGTGTATATTGTATGGGATTTGATTAGTCTTGAGAAAACCTATGTTTGTTACTTGAAGGCCTGCTTCATTGAAGAAAACTTATGGGTCCACATCATGGCATTGGGCATAGTTTTTAAAAAATATAGATTAAATTATTGAGGGATATGATGGGAAGTATTTGGAAAATGTTTTGGTTATAATTCTTGGAATTTTATAGATAGATCTTAATACCATTCTACTAGACTATATCCATGTCTGTCCTTGTGTTTTATTATTTTCTTCCAAGCATGAACCTATTCTTTTCACCATCCTTTTAAATATTATTTTTATCCTTTCTATGGGGACTATATGTAGGAATTTAAACAATTTTTGGAAGTTTTTAGAGTCCTATATTTTAATCTTATAGGGACCTTTGGAATAGGAATTCTATGCTAGCTACTACACTATGGCCAAAATAAATGGCAACATAAATAACTCTTTTTGGAGAAAGTTTATTTAGGAAAAAAATTGGGAAGTTACTCATTGGTGGTTTCCATATGAATATTTTTAGACTTGGTATGGACTTTGGTATTATGGACCAAATCTAAGATTGTCATTGTGAAGGAGGACTTATCCAAAACCCAAGCTTTTTCTTTTGGATTCACTATCTCTAATAGAAGTTCTAGGTTCTAGAATGCATGGTTTTAATATCCTATGTAGGTATGTTAATATCATAATGGGTATCATGAATTGCTTGAAATGGATATTGGATATTTTATATCTCTCCAAGAATAAGAATGATTTGCATCAATATATATATATTTGAATATTTAATCTTCCTTATTCACTTATTTTAGGCTAAGTAACCCTAGTATTTATATCTTGATCCCTTATTATATGGGAATGTGGCTTGCTCTAGTGTGATTTGTGGATTTTGTAAGGGATCATATTTAAGACTACTTTGTGGATTCCCTCTAGAGTTCTATTTTTTGAATCATGGCATCCATGTGGAACCCTTATAAATTATTATCATTATATTACTTGATTATTATTCCCCTTTTTTGTATGGAATCCCTTGGGATTCCTGTTTGGATACTTGGGCCTCCTCTTATGCCTAGGCTAGTTTTAAAGGCATTCAAAAATGTGTTATCATCGCTTTGATCTTTGGTTGGAATTGGGGGTCTATGAGACCCAAATATGCTTTTTTGGAGACATAGACCTATCCATGTGTGAAATATAGTTTGCTCCCAATCTAGTCAAAATTAGTTACTAGAGGCCTATGCCTCTTTCTCCATGAGTCTAGGATGGTTTTTAGTCTAGCTAAAACTAGTTGGTTCCCACACCAATTAAAAGTGATTATTTATTTTTTCCTTCTTGGTATTCCTTTTGGTTGGGTTTTTTATTTCCTTGGTGATTTTTCCATGTTTATATCTTTTTAAAGCCAGAGTGTAGACCCAAATCTCTTGTCATGTCTTGACCTAGATTCCACACCAGTTTTCAAAGGTGGGTTCATCCTAATCCACACAACTATTAAAATTAACATTGAAAATTAATACTTTTAAAAGAAAATAAAACCCAATTTAAATATTTTAAAATAAATTTTTTTTCAAAATAAATATTATAAAATACAAATTTTAAAAGATAATATAATTTAAATCTTTTAAAATGTCATTTAAAATAAATATTTTAGTGTAAAAAGTTTAAAATATGATTTTTACACACACACGTTATAATTTTTGTATTTTTTAACAATCCTAAATAAAAATAAAGGAAAATTAAATTTAAATTCAAGTTCAAAAAGTGAAAAAAATTAAAATAACTAGTTAAAATTTTTTATATTTGCATATATCTATCTCATCTATAGTTTTAAAATTATGTATTGTAATCAACAAAATAAAAATAAGTTAATTACTTTAATATTATATATGGAAATTAGAAAGTAAAAAACCAAAAAAAATAAAGGTTTATTCTTGGAAATATTATTTTAGCTAATAATTTTTTATCTAAGGTTCATGAAGCGAGAAATTTTTGAAAGTGATGTTTTTTGTTTAAATTTTTTTATAATGGTTTCATGAAGTGGAGGAAACATAAATATAAAAAAATGAAGACATTAAATTTTTTCCATAGAGCTTCAATTCCAGAAAATAAACATTCAATAATTTTAAACAAAATTGGAATTGAGAAAAAAGACTGAAAAAGTATAAATCAAATCTTCAAAAAATTAAATATATAGAGAGTACATGTCCTCATTTATGTAAAATTCAATAAATAATTATAAAAAATAAGACATATAATAGATAAAAAACCTATTTTCATTAATTGACTAACATTTAAACATTTAAATTTTATTTAATTTTAAGGCAAGCCACATGCATAGAAATAGTTCTAAATAGGGTGAATAAACCTTCATGAATTTATTGCATGTCATATCAATTTTTAATTTCATGCCCCTATTCCTAATATTTTCTTAATTCTTACAAATGACTTATACCTTCTTTTATGCAACTGGCTATGATATTGTTCTCTCTTGAGAATGACTTTTTATAGTCTTATTTCTTAGAAATAGTGATATTGATTCATTACTAAACTAGATGATGTGTTATTTAATTGAGCTAAAAAAATCAAAATTAATTAAATGTCACATTCTTCTTCTTTTCTTCATTTTTTTATGAAAAAATGAAACAAGATGGATCTTATTGTAAATAATGATGTGGAGACCAAAATTCTATAGGACAAATTTTTATTCATAGATCTATTTTTGCTCTCATTTATGCCTAAATGACTATATAAAAAATTTAAATCCATACATAACCTTCCCTATTGAGTTAGAGACATTTTCAGAACTTTTTTTGAGGCCATGCATGATAATATAAGGGTTTAAAACTATATTTTAATATATTTTTCAATATTTTTCTATTTTTATAAATAATATATTTTTGTAACCAGACATGAAATTGATTTGAATTTCATCCATTATGTTAATTTTATTTTTATAATATATGTGGATATGTTAGGCCCATCTGATCTTGCTTATAAAACTTACTAAAATTAGTGGTTGAAAAAATGTTAGAAGATGGAAATTAATAAAAACAACAATTTCTAAAAATTTCATAGGTCAGGTATCTCTAGGTAGATTTTGATTTATTTATATTTTTTAATTGTACATATAAAATATAATTTTTATTTGAAACTTATTTAAATACTCATATGTAATATGTTATTCTGTTAATGAGAATCAACATAGAAGATTACTTTCATAATTTTTTTGAGTTTTATGCCTATAGATGTTTTTCTTAGGTAGTCTATATTTTTGTCAAATAAATTACATTGTATTATCCCATGAGTATTTTACACTTAGTTTAAAATGTGAAATTTTCAAAAAAATTGTATGGTGTGTTGAGATTTATCAGTTGCATTTAAATTTTTTGGCCATGCTGAAAATTTTCCCTAGTTGTAAATGGAATATTTTCAAAATTTTAATATTCCAAGTAGAGTAAACAGGGAATTAAAAAATCCATGTTTTATACATACAAATATTTAAAATATTAATTTCATAGTGAAAAATTATTCAAAATTTAATATACCACTTTATTAAAAACAATTATTAGAAGATGTTATTATAAGTTTTTTTCACTATTAAAGGTAAATTGTTATAGTTCTTAAAGAATAATATTAATATCTCAAAATAAATATAAAAAATTATAAATAATAAACTTTTTTAGTGTTAAATAAAAATTATTACTACAAGTTTTCATTAAAAATTATTAACACATTTACTATAAGCTATTCTTATAATACTAAATGTAAGATATTATTTAAAGCATAGATTAATATTTTTTTATAATACTAACTATAAACTATTACTAAAAAAATCATTTTATAATATTTATTACAATATTAAATGTAAATTATTATCACAACCTTATATTAAAGGCATTTTTATAATATTAAATTTAAATTGACTCAAAATGATTTTTTCATTATAATTCACAACCAATGTATAAATGAATGAGTGTCATAGTATGAAAGGGGAAAATAAAAAATAAATAACTTTGAAAGGTAAATTAGGATTTCAATATTAGATATGAAGGAGAAACTTGGGTTGAGCACATTTGGTGTTTGGTTTATGGTTCAGGGACTTAATTTTATACATGTTTAGTAGAAGGAGAATATCAATCATAACGTAGAGGAGGGTTTTGAAAAGAGCTTATAATAATAATTAGATGATATTATTAAATATATCTAGGTAGAAACTTTCTTGTGGGAGGATAAAAATGAGTTTGACCTACACTCACCCCTATGTTTTGACCTCAACAAACATGTGGCACTTGATTAAGGGTTGATGAATGATTAAGAGCATCCCACATGGTCTAAACCCATCCTTCCTTCACCCCTTAATTTCCATTCTTGTATATAGATATTTATCTTCTGAGCATCCATAAGAGACATAACCTCTCTTCTTATTTATAGGTTTTCTTGAGTTAGGTATTTTCACCCATTTCATCTAGTTTTATAAGGTGGGTAGTATTTAATATGGTTGGTTGGAGGTACAAGCTAGGTGATGGGATGACCATTTATAGTTTGAATTAACCTCTCAGGCACCCTCTTTATGATTATGTGGATTTAGCAGTGCCTAAGCGTGATATATTAGAAGAGTCTAATTTGAATATTGGGAATTTTTATTTGTAATAAAAAAACTACCATTTTAGGATGTAGGATGATTGCTAAACCCCAGATTTAGCCATGAATTATAAATAGGGCAAAGTGGAAGCCTCCACCTCATCATAACCTTTATTTATAATATTTTCATTATGTTGTGTGGACCCTTTGGTATCCAAGATAAGGCATCCTATTTGGCCTTAAAATTTAGGGTTCTATTTATTCATGGAGGTATTCTGTGCAAGTTTTCACTACACTTTTATTTTTGAATTGATTAGTTTTTCTAGTACATTCATGGGCCCTTGGTGTTTTTGTGATATGTTCTATGTATCTAAGTGATGTAATTTTATTTTATATTTTTGCCATTTTGGAATACTATATGAATCTTTTGAATAAAACTTCTTCTTTTTATTAATATGATATGATGATACTTTATGGTTTTTTTTGTGTATGTAAACACTCATGAATATTTAAAAACCAATCCACTTGTCTGTATTCTAATTATTTGAAAACCATGTAGGATATAAAAAAATATTGGTCCATGTTTAATTCTAAAATGAAAGACCCCCCAACTCAACACCTTTCACCTGTTCTTGAAAATTTGGATCTTTTTAGTTCTATTTTAGGGATAAAAGTAAAAGGTGAATAAGGCTTTGGTTAAATGGACTAGTCCACCAATTTCTTAGCACATTTTGAATTTTAATGGTGTATCCAAATGAAACTTAGGTTTTTTCTGGGGGAAGCCATAAGGGATGACTAAATTAAACTTATTGACTACCTATGCAGGTCCCTTAGGGGCCCAAAACAATCACATGGTTGAAGCCTCTAAGGATTTATAAGGAATTAAATTGACAGTCAATTTGGGCATTGATCTTATATAGCTTGAAAAGGACTACCTCAACATCATTAATTATTTAAAGGAAAAATATATACCTTCATAAACCATCTCAATATTAATGGAGGATGTGAAGAGTTTTATTCATAATTTCAAAGGTTATACTTTCTCCCATGTTTATAGAGAGGGAAATAAGGGGGAAGACCAAATGGATAACATAGGAATATGAAGAAACTTACTTAAAAATTATTAAACAAGGTCAATATCCCAATTGAAGTCTCATAAATAATACAAAAAAATAAACCCCTCTCCCACATGCAATATGATTAATTCATTCTTCTCAAGATAGATACCATTATGAGTAAATCTTGAAGCAAAGTAAATTTCAATCATCACCACATTAAGGCTCTTGATGTGAAATTTTGGAAGATACATGCCACTTAAAATAATAAATGCCAAAATTTGGACAAAAATGGAAATTTTGTGTTGGTTAAAATGGTAAAAACATACATAATTTAGAGTGGTGCTAACAAGCAAAAAATGGGAGGAGAAAGAGACAAGATTGAGTCAATATGATAAATAGAGGAAAAGGAGGGCCCTAATGTCTTGAGGAATCTAGCTAAAATAGGGTTATCAAGTTTCATGGAAATAATAGTTAGAAATAATTTGGCTATCTCCAAGGACATTGCCATAGATTGGGACAATGACTTACTTATAATAAGGGATTTGAGCATCACCATCTTGAAATAAATCATTAGAGAAGTGATAGGTATGTGTTGTGATGGTTTCAAATCATTTAAATATAAAAAGAGAAAGGAGGAATTAATGAATATATTTTTAAATTATAAAAAACCAATACATTCATCTTGAAAAGGTTTCCTTAAAGCTGACCTGCCTAGGAAGTGACCCAAGGTCTTTCTTTAGTTGATGAAGTACATTAATCTCAAGGTCAAGCACACCATTATATTATCCCAACACTTCCTCTTATGAATAAATTTAAGGGACATATGATGAGCCTTATATTTGTTCTACTAAATTCCCTGAAAGCTTTTGTGATGTCTTAACAATCTAACCCTTCTTTTGACCCCATTCACTAAGGGTTTATCCTATTGATTGTAAGAAGAGGAGAAAAACTATGAGGAAAAGATGTAATTTAATACATATACATCCATAGTTGGGGGGGTGATTCTAAATAATAAATCAAAGAGAGCCTAGATGATGGGAATGGGAATGATTCCTCAACTCTAGGGGAGAGGAAATATTGGTAAAATGGCCTAGGATAGAAGCTTGGATGGTAACTTTCAAGTGGTCAAATGAATTGTAAGTGTTTGTCCCCAAACCCTAATGCATATAAACTTGGCTGAAATGGACATGATTATTGATAAGATTCAGACCAAAGTGGCCATGTAAAATATTATCTATTATATTTTGGTGGAAGAAATAAATAATATGAAAATGATAATTTCTCCGTAGGAGGTTGGAATGGGTATTAGTGGAGGGAAGGAAGTTAGATCAAATAATTCTAGGAGATTGGCATGACTCTCCTAAGTGAAAGGAATCAACAAGAACATAGAAATGGAAAGAAAAAGCAATAGACAAATAAAGTCCAAGACAAAGAGGAGGAGTTAACCTAGTATACAAAAGAAAAAGTGTGGCTAAATAAACTCATAAGCGTTTGAACAAAAGAATAAGGGGAAAGGAAAAGAGAAAAAAATATTGGGAGCACAAGTGGGTTGTTTACTCTAAATCTAAGAAGTCAAATTATTAACTTCTTCATTTTCCTCATGTGTGTGTTTTTGGTGTATTTTTGTCAGGTTTTTGGCTGTCCTTTCATTGATGATATCTTGTTGTTCATGGCCCATGTAGCCATTGTTATGTGTTTGTTCCTATTATTTTTTATGCCTATATTTTATGGTATTGTGTAAGGTTATAGGACCTTATTACCAATTTATTAACATTATATATATATATATATATATATATATATATATATATATATATATATATATATAATGTTAAATACTATTATTACAAGTTTATATTATAAGGTTTTACTAAAATATTAAATTTAAACTCCTATATTGTAAAATTATTTCCACTTATTATAATATTTTAGTATTTTCCTTTAATACAATATTAATCGTATATTATTGTTATAAATTTATATTACATGCATTTTTGAAAATATTAAATATCAAATACAATAGTTTAAAATTGCTTTCTTAAAAGATTTTAGTATAATTATTTTTATTGTTGTAATAAGTTTCATTTTAAACTATTGTCATTCATATTTAATATTACCATAAAGGCTTATAATGTAAGCATGTACTAGTAATTCACTTGTAATATTGTAATAAAACATATATTAAAATCTTGTAATAAGTTTCAATCATTTGAAAATATTGGGGTTTAAATTTAATATTGTAATTAAAAATAATAATATAAGCTTGTAATAAAATATTATAATAGGATTATTTTATATTTAATATTAATCCAATTATAAGATTTTATTACAAAATTATATTATAAGCTTTTATTACAATGTTAAATGTAAACTCCAATATTTTCAAATTATTGAAATTTATTACAAGATAATAGTATAATATTTTTTTACAATATTAAGTGTAAAATATTATTACAAATTTATACCATAGAATTTGATTACAATATACTAAATTTAATAATAAACTAGACATAAATAACATTCCAAATATTAGTTTCATCCTAAAAAAATATTATAAATTCATTTTGGTATTTTGTATGCTTCAAAGATTATTTAAAGTGAATTAAAGTTTATCCAATAAAATATTATAATTAAATCTTATAATAATAGTTTTCTTTTAAAAAAATTAAAATAATATTTTTTAAAAATATTGATGAATTGTTAGACTTTTTTCTCATAATAAATAAATGTAAATCAGATATTTTTTACCAGATAAGGTTAAAAATGGGATTAGGGTCCCGTACCCTTAGAATAATAAAAAATCATTCCCATAAAAGAGATACAATCATAAACTAAGCAAATGTCTTAATGTCTAAGAACTTTGAGGTTGTCTTCAGCCAAAAGTACATCAAAACCATACAAAAAGACACCAAGTACCAACAAAAAGGAATTACATATAAAAACATCATAAATTGGTGTTATGATTCCTTAGAGTTAAAATATGTAACCAGTTTAATAATTTATGTCTTTTTATTCTCTTTATTTTTGGTATGTCTTCTGGTTCTCTTACTTGGCCCTTCAAATGAATCTTCAATAGTGTTTTTATTTTGAATTTCTAGTGTCCTTTTCACTAGTTTTTCTATCTTATTATTCCATTGTTCCTTATTCTCAACCATTTTTAGCTTGAAAATCTAGTTTTTTGTTGGTAGTGGTCAGTTCAATTTCCCCCACCTCTTTTTTTATCTTTTCCTTTGCTTCATCTATATTTGCATGGAGATTAGCTTCTTTTGGAATAACTAGAAGATTCAATTTCTTTAATTTCCCTAGCCATTTTAGTGCAAAGCAATTGTTGCATTGACAACTTAATTTTTATATTTTAAAAGTTGCATTCCACTTATTAAATAGTTATGCTCTTGGGGGTTTGGGGAGTTAGACATAAAACTACCTTGGATTTCCTAAATATTTCCTTCAAAACTACTTATAAGGGTAGTTTTTATGGTCTCATCCTCTCCCATAGAGTCCAAAGACTCCATCCCCTTTCCACTATGAAATCCGTCTTCACACTCTTACTTTGTATCTTCCTCATCAATTTTAACATTGATGGATTTAATTGCATATTTTCCCCATAGAGGCTCCCCTCTATTCAAAATTACGAGAATGAGGCCTTGGTGTAAGATGTTTGAATATGGGTTTGACTTGAAATTCATGATATAAACTTCTATATATTTAAGAAAAAAAATGTAAAACTAATTTTATGCCCATTGAAGTGGTTCATCAACATAAAATTTATGTGAAAATATGATAGTGTGTTTACCTTCTAGGGTGATATATCTCATTATCTAAAGACATATCCCAAGCCACTTATTTAATAAATTTAATTTAGGAAACCCTTTTTTTTTTAAGGTAATCAGTTTGCCTATCTTAAAAAAATTATTTTCATAAACTTATCCTTCCATTTTTATCTATAAATACATCCACTCCTTCACAACTTATGCTAGTGATTTCCCTAATGACCTCTTCAGTTATAGTGACTCTGATACCTCTCATCCTAATTTTTTTATCCTCCCAACATCTAGAAAAGTATTTGGAGATCAAAAAATTATAACCCATAATCACTTCCATAAATATTGTGAATCCTAATTTAGATAGTTTTTTTCAAAACCTATGGATCTTCCTTCACCTTTGTATATGAAATTATCTCAACCCTATCAAAGTCACCACCCATGCTTGACTTGTTATTGCTTCTCAATAAATTATTGTAATTGAAGTTTTTTTATAATTTGAGTGGCCAATTTTGGCATAACAATGCCCTCAATGTTTTGAATGATTTACTTACTCCCAAATTTAAATCTAATTACCTTTATCTATAAATTAATATTTTCCTCCTTACTTGTTGATTTGTATTTAATGACATAAATCATATCATACTTGATCATGATTATGATTCATGTAGGAAGGGAGTCCTCTTATTTTAAATGGTCATTGTAAGTTACTTTGGGAGTTTATCCATCTTAGAATAATTTTGGAAAGATGAAATATGTACCCCAATGCTTTATGTGCTATCTGCTCCTTCATTTCCTTCTTTGTATGTGTGGGTAATTGAAACACCCTTGAATTAATAAAAGAGTATTTTTTCATTTTTAATTTAATTCATAATGTTACAATTAAGTTTCAATATTCCTTTTACAAAAATTATACTTTTAAGATAAACTCCTTTGACCTATAGATAATCAATGTTGAAACTGACTAACATATTTATTCCCCAAAGAGTCATTGATGATTTAATAATGTGGTATGTTTGGGCCCTAAGGGTCCTACATAGGTTTAAAAAAATTACATTCAACATCAATTATTAATCCTTCCCACCCATATGATCCTATATATATATATATATATATATACATATATACATATATATATATATATATATATATATATATATATATATATATATATATATTAAGCCAAGGGATAGGTAGCATGATCCATTTAACTGAATATCTATCCACCCTTTGGTTATGAACTCGCTATAGAATTAAAATATTATAGTAGGTAAAGAGGGGGACTAGAGGTAAATGAGGAAGTTATTTAAAGTTATAAAAATATAAAATTCAATTTTATTTAATGGAAATAAAAATACTTTTAGTAAGAGAGGGAAGACAAGGGGCCTTGTTATAAAAAATGCACAAATTTTTGCACTTTCAGATACCCTAGAAGATAAAAGATAGGGTTAGGTCCCTGAGAAAGGACATTAGAGGGGAAGCCCATATGGTTTACAGTGATAGATAAGATAATGGATATATTTGGGTATAATCTATCAAAGGTTTTAATTCAATAGAAATAAATCTAAAATATTGCAATAAAATGGGCACTCCAAGAACAAGTGGGAAATTGATTATATATTACACTTACAGAGAACACACCTATTAAGGATGGGGATACCCCTCTTAACCATGTTATCCACTATGATAATTGTATTTTGGCATGCCAACCAAAATAATATGGTAACTTTGGGAGTTATATTCTTAATCTAAAGACTATCATTTCTTATCAAACTCCCATCAATCCAAGTTAGCCAAATAACTTGATTTGACTAAGAAAATTCCACATGGATATATTGAAAAAATGAGTTCATATCATTTTCTTAATAAGATTGTATGAGTATGTTGAATTTTAAATTTGAGATATAAGAAGAGTTTTGAGCCCTTGACACTAACTCCCTCTTTATGAATATGTTTTCATTTTCTCAAACAACTAGACTCTTCATAGTACTCACTTTATAAGCCAACTCCTTCTTAATGTCATGAGTGAAAACATCCCAAGGGGATATGTGTTGACACTATTATTTTCATTAGTGTCAAAAGGGACACTATAGATGTCATTGATGTCAAAAGGATTATGTATAATTGATGGAAAATATAGCATGTTTCATAGTTACACTATGTAACGCTGTCATGCTTTTAGAGAGACCATTTATGGATGTTTCAAGTTAAACAGATAGAAGATATGTTATGGGTTTTTCATGTACATTATATAAATATGGTCTATAGGTTTATAGGAGAAGGAATTACCTAATAATTTATTCATTTAGTTCGCAGACTGGATAGGGTTTCTTAGTTAAATCATAAGCGTTTAGCCATGGCATCAATAAACAAAATTTTATTTTTATATTGACTTAGTGTAGCTAGGAACTGATAACTTAAGTTAGAACATAAGTTCATAATTTTATTCCAAAATAGGCCCTTTAACCTAGTAATTACTGGTTTAAAGTACTTAATACTTCTTAATACATAGACTTTAGATTATGTCTGAGCTTGATCAATGGCCCATTCTTCATTGTACATAGATGATCCAATAGAGCAAAGCAAAGTCAAATTTTCAAAAGTTTTCTCTAAGAGAGCATATAAGTTACAAGTGTTACACTCATAGAGTTTGTTAAATAGAGACCTAATGAGCATGAGGTTGCAATAGTTAATGTTTGATCTTGTCGAGAAGATCAATGGCTCACTCTTAATTAGACATTATATATCTAATGAAGCATGATGAAGTCAAAGTATGAAATCTCCCTCAAAGTTAACATGCTAATGTTAAATGTCACAAGCACATGAGTCTATCAGATAGAGGACCAATTATATTTAACCTATTAGATATAAATATCAAGCTTGTTAGAAGATCTTATGATGCATGGGTGATCATGAAAATTAGATCTAAAAGAGTGAATAGACTCAAATACTATAAAGTGCTCTATATTTATTGATATATCAACAAGTTAAATTTTTATTAGGTTAGATAAGATTTATTATGTAAAAGTGATCCAAAGATATAAGAAGCTACACGATGAGGTCAAAGTTTCAAATTTTAATGATCGATTCAAGCTAAAGGTTATGCATCTTCAAAAATCAAATGGCATGAGAAATATTAAGTGAGAAAGATCCAATGGAGTGAGTGGACTCAGATAGAACAAAGTGATAGATGTTTAATGTCTAGATAAAGATAAAAATGTGCATCTTTGGAGATTAAACATAGAGTGTGAGTGTGTTAGACAATGATTGAATGGATGAATTTTAAATCTAAGCCAATTAAAATAGAGACCATTAGATCATGGCACCAAAGGTAATATCAATGACCAACATTTAAATTCATTTCCATATAAATGGTTGGTTATGGGAACATGCAATAACTTGTGTATAAGCCATGAATATTGATAAAAACAATGAGACTGATCAAATCTTTATTAAATATATTGTGCATTAAAACTTGATTCTAATAAATGATATAGATAATAAAAGAGACATTCAATTATGCTATGATTCATGGAATCTATTACAAAACTAATTGGTGGGCCTAGAAAATTAAGACATGCAAGCTTATAGTTCAAGTCATAATTAACTAAAGTCCAAAATTAGCATGATTTGTTTTAGCATGAGTATGAACATAGAGAGAAGAAGCAAACCCTTGATCATTTATTTATATATGTGATATCTAAGACAAAATGAATAATCATTGAATAATTTCATTTGATATTGAGCCAAATTGAATGTAGATAAGAGTGATTGGTGAAGTCAATAGAGTGTGTCGAATAAATAAATATCCATACACATGACCATAAATAAATAGATAGGAGTAGAGAAGAAAAAGGCACAAAGAGAATGTCCAAATTTGATCAATTGTAAATTAGACCTATAACAAAGAATAAATATCTAGATTCATGTATGAATCTAATTTGTATATTAGATTTATAGCTTCATAAAAAAAGTTTGAAATGTTGGTGAAATTAGATAATCATAGTGGGTACTCAGATTAGGGAATGGGTACTTCCTTAGAGTCAGTGATTTTAAACTAGGGTATTGATTTTTCCTTAGGATTGGTGTCCTTAAATGTAACCAATGAGGTTTTCCAGTGAGGATTTGACTATGAAGGTGGATTAAAATAGTAGATTCTATTAGATATTCTCACCATGTTTTTTTCCTTTGGTTTTTCTACATATAAATCTTGTGTCATGTGTATCTCTACAATTATATTTTAATTTTCATATTCTTTTGAATTTTCTTTAAAATGATTAAAAGACAAGTTTTAATTGATATATTAATTCACCCCCATCTCAGTAGCTAGTTATGTTCCAACAATTGGTATCAAATCCCAGGGTTCCTTAAGAGAAGCTTAATTAACTCAAGTAGATCTTGGAATAGTGAACACAATGGCTATTTAAGAAGGATCTTCATCAAACAAAGAACCTCTCTTTGATGGATCCAACTATGCATTATGGATCATAATAATGGAAGCATATATATCTTCATTAGGGTTTGATGTATTTATGTTAGTGGTAAATGTATATATAACCCCTGCTATAATTCCTACTGATCAGGTTGTCAAGAAGGCATATGAGAGTAATACGAAGGTAAAGAATGCTATTCTTTGTGGATTGTTAGACTTAAGAGTTTTTTAAAGTGATACAATGTTAAAATTCTCAATAAATTTATAATGAAATAAAGATCATCTATGAAGGATATGATAAGATAAATCAGGCCAAGCTATAAACTTACAAAGGCAAGTTTTATATTCTTAAGATGATAGAAGAGGAAAAGATTGTAAACTACCTCCTTAGGGTAGATGAAATAGTCAATGCAATTAGAAGCCTTGCAGAATAAATGAAAGATTCAATCATTGTTAAAAATGTTTTAAGATCTTTGCCATCAAGATAAGATTCTAAAATCTCTACAATAGAGGAAATAAGATATCGATATAAACCCATTGTTAATGAGTTACATGGAACCTTTACAGCTTATGAGATGAGAATGGGAGAGATAGACACCTTAAAGAGATAAGTTGAATTTAAAGTAGTGAATCAAGAAAAGGAAAAACATCAACATCTGAATTTGAGGAGCCTGATGAAGAAGAATCTAACTTTGTTAGAAGACTAAAGAGATGATCTTGAAAGTATAGAGGTAAGTTACCCTTTAAATGATTTAAATGTGGTAAAGTAGGAAATTTTGTTTCTAAACTCCCTCATAATAAAAAGGATATCTTAGAGCAAGTAAATAGTATAAAAAAGGTAAAACCCTATTATCTGAATAAAAATAACTTATTCAAGAACAATAAATTTCTATACACAAAAGAAGATAGTAACTCAATGGAAGACAATGATAGTTCAAATGATGATCATGACTATGATTTTATGGCTAAGGGAAATGAATCCTTATTAATGATAATAGGATTAAGTTATATAAATATAGATCAAGATGAATTTGAAGACTCAGATGAAGAAGAAGAAGAAGTGGATCTAGAATGTGAGCTTAAATGTGCTCTAGATGAGATTGACAAGCTGAGAAAAGAAAACTTAAAATAAAAGAATATTAAATAAAATGAAATTAATAAAATATATAAAAATCTTGAGAAATTTTATCAAATGTTAGTTATCCTAAAGACACAAGTTGAAGAGGCTAAAATAACAGAAGATGTAGTCAAAATGGAACTATAATCTAAATTTGATGAATGTGTGAAACTTGAGGTAGAGAGTGGCTTTGAGAAATGAATTTTAAAAAGCCAAAGGTCAAATAAATAAAAGTATAAATATGACAGGAGGATTAGACATTCTTGATGAACTGATCAACTCTCAATGGCCCTCAAAAGAGAGATCATGTCTTGGTTATGGGAAAGGAAAAAGCTCCTCAACTAGTACATCTATAGATACCTATATGAAAACTTTAAAGTAGAAGAAGAATTAGGAGCAAAGAAAGAGAAATTTTTTAATGATACAAAGGTAAACTCAAACATAGATGATGTGAATAAATTTGAACCTAAAAATAAGATTGAAGAGAGAAAGAATACAAAGTTATCTAATGTTGATGGATACACCATGGTGAAAAACCTGAAGAAGCCATAGCTTAAATAATTCCTCATGCTACACCAAGAAATGCTATGACTAGGTATTCATCATATTTTTATGGTTATTTTTATAGCTATAATCATTTTGGTTATAAGTCTAGTAATTTTAGAGTTATAAATACATGGAAAATCACTTTTGTAAGCAAAAATTCTTTTGCACCATTTGTAGATACAAATGTAATGTGCTATAAATTCAATAAATCTAGTCACATATATAAACATTGTAGAATTAGCTTTGTAAGATCAAAAGTACACAATGTAAAGAAAGGCATGCCACCCAATGTGAAAATATTTCACAAGTTTTTGAAAAGAAGCTAAATAAGAAACCCAAGGATGTGTGAAGAGTGAAAAATCAATGCATGATTACTCTGACTACACTCCATGCCAAGGAGCAAAATTTGTGGGTAATAAAAAGTGGCTACTCAAAGCATATGACTAGTGACAAAATAAAGTTAACAAAACTGATCAAATTTAATGAATGATATGTCATCTTAGGAGGCAACACAACATTACATTAAAAAGTTAAAGGAACCTTGAACATAGATGGTAAACTGCTTACACATGATGTCCTTTATGTTTAAATATCGAAGCATAATATACTAAGTGTCAGCCAAATGTGTGATAATGGATATAAAGTAACATTATTAAAAAAAAATAAGCTAAAGATATCTATAAAAATAGTTTCAAAAGGGGAAAGGACTGAGAGCAATATGTATAATCTTTTTATAGTGACTGGTAATAGTTTCTTAATGGGAAAGATTGATAAGAGTTAGTTGAGGCATAGGACAATGGGTCATGTCAACTTTGATAATATATACAAAGTGAGATCAAATAAGTGTGTAAGACACATGATCAAGATAACCAAACCTATAGATACTACTTATAAGGAATGCCAACTAGATAAGAAAATAAGGGTCAGATTTCAAACAAAGGAGTATGTAACTACAAAGCCTTTATAATTAATGCATATTGATCTTTGTGTTCCTACTAAGATAAGAGGATATAAAGGAGAGAGGTAATTTTTTTAATTTGTAGATGACTACTCAAGAATGACATGGGTGACCTTTTTGAAGGAAAAATCTCAAGCCTTTGAGAGATTCAAGATCTTTACATCCATGGTTGAAAATGAGATTGGAAGAAAAATCAAATGCTTAAGATCTGATAAAGGTGGTTAATTCACCTTTAATATATTCATACAGTATTTTGATAATCATGGGATCAAAATGCACTACTATGTATCAAGGACTCCTCAACAAAAAGGAATTGTTAAAAGAAATAATAGAATAGTCTAGGAAATGGCAAAAATAATTCTAAAGGAGGCCAAGTTACCTGATGGATATTGGAGAGAAGTAGTCTAAATATTAGTATACATCTTATATAGAGTTAAAATAAGGATAAATAGTTATAAAACTCCATATAAGATATGGCATGCAAATCTTGCCTATGTTAATTACTTCAAAGTGTTTGGAAATAAATGATACATCAGAATAAAGGAGGACAAACTAGGAAGCTATGAATCAAGATGTGATGAAGGAATATTTCTATGTTATTCCACTCAAAGTAAAGCCTATGTATTTTATAATAAGAGGATACACAAGATGGTGTATATCATAAATGTCAAGGTTGAAGAAGGCATAAAACATTTTGAATATAACAAAGAAACTATTAATGAAGAGTTAGATCCTGAAGAAGAATCAAATAGTGAAGAGGCTGATGAAAAGAATGAAAAAGTGCCTCCAAGATTTGTTCAAAAGTATCATCCTAAAGAGAAGATATTTATTAATAATAATGAAGGAGTTCAGACAAGGAGAAGAACTATAATGAACAAGGAGAAAGTTTTTCTCTAATGTCTAAAATTGAGCCTATGAGCTATGTTGAAGCCATCAAGGATGAGAATTGGCTAAAAGCTATGGAAGAATAATTGAGCCAAATAGAAAAGAAAAAAACTTGGAATTTAGTTCTAAGACCCTAAAATAAGAATGTGATAGGAACAAAATGTGTCTATAGAAACAAACATAATGAGGATGGAGCTATTTTAAGAAATAAAGCAACATTGGTGTGCAAGGGATATGCACAAGTAGAAGGCATGGACTTTGAAGAAACATTTTCTCCAATTTCTATATTTGAAGCTATTAGAATGTTTCTAGCATTATCTATTTATAATAAATTCAAAGTCTATAAAATGGATATAAAGTCTACTTTATTGAATGAGAACCTAGAAGATGAAGTCTATATTGAACAACGAGAAGGTTTTTAGTTATCAGATGAATAAGATTATGTGTTCATATTGAAGAAAACATTGCATGGTCTAAAAGAGGCACATAGAGCATGGTATTAAATATTAGACCAATACCTAAAACAAGGTTTTAATAAAAGATGTGTAGCTAGTAATTTTTAATTCAAAATAGAAGGTGAACATTTGTTTATTATTGGTATTTATGTAGATGACATCATATTTTGTGGTAGTAATAAAAAAATGTGATAATAATTTTCTACACAAATGCAATGTTAATTTGAGATGTCTATGCTAGGGTAAATTTTGCTCTTCCTTGGTTTACAACTAACACAATCTGATGAAGGGATATTCTTATCCTAAACTAAGTATGCAAAGGCTATGCTCAATAAATTTGGAATGGAAGAAATAAAATTAGTTAGTACTCCCATGATAATTGGATGCAAGTTGAGAAAAGAGGATGAGTCACTTAATGCAGATTAGAACATGAATATATTAATGATAGGTAGCTCACTATACTTAACTACATCAAGACCATATATCATGAAAGTAGTGTGCATGGTTTCTAGATATCAATAGTCACATGTCAATGCAGTGAAAAGAATCTTTAGATACATAAAGAGTACAATTGACTATGGCCTACATTACTCTACACATGAAGATTTCACTTTGATAGCATATACAAATGTTGATTGGGCAAGAAGTGTGGGTGACAATATAAGTAATAGTGGTGGTTTTTTTATTGGAAACAAACTTGTTTCATGTCTAAGAAAAAATCAAGAGTCAACTACTCTTTCTACAGTAGAAGTAGAATATGTAGCAGTAGTGTCATATTGCACTCAAGTCCTATGGATGAATAAAACACTCAAGGAAATCAAGGTTTAATACAAGACACATTTTTCTATTCTTTATGATAATTCAAGCGCAATAAATATATCAAATAATCTAGTGATGCATTCTAGAACAAAGCACATATCAATCAAATATCACTTCTTAAGAGAGAGATTTAATAATCAAGAGGTCATAATGGAATATGTGCCAACTAAGGACCAGATTGTAGAAATATTTACCAAACCTCTTCCTAAGGAATAATTTGAATATCTAAGATACAAATTAGGTGTCGGGGGTCCTACACCACATCAGTAAATCACTAGTGATAGGGCACGAGTCCAGGGGGAGTCTCATGGAATCTTTATTAATCCTTAGAAGAAAAGAGAATTTTAAACTCAATTATGTTTACTTCTATAATTTACTAATGAGTTGAAATTTGTATATTCTTAGACAAACTCCATTATCTAATAAAGGGGGAGAACTCCTGAGACAAATAGTTAGGAGTCCCTTTTCCATTGATGTCAAAGGGGGAGAAGAAGGGAAAATGTTCTTTGTAAAAGTTTGAAGAAAAAGTGAAAATTCTCTCTATAAAAGTTTGGAAGAGCATAGAAAGTGTCCAACATGAGTATTAGGAAAATGTGCCATTTCCTAAGGGTGAGCAAGTTTGGTATGAAAAACTTTAGTTCACAATTATTAGAAGCCAATGTAAGAAATGCCAGAGAAGGAGATAAATTATTAGAAGATCATAATAGAAGTTTGTGTCAAGAAATTTAATTTACCATCAACTCCAAAGGGGGATATATTTGGTAATATGATTGTCATTGATTTCAAATGGGACACTATGGATGTCATTGATGTCAGAAGGATTAGGAAAGATTGATGAAAATAAGAGCATGTTTTATATTTTCTCTATGGTAAGTTGTCATGCTTTTAGAGAGACCATTTATAGATGTTTGAAGTCAAACAAATAAAATATCCATTACGGATTTTTCGTGTACATTCTATAAATATGGTCTTTAAGTTTAGAGGAGAAGTAATGAGCTCATAATTGATTTATTTATCTCTTTGATTGGATAGGTTTTATTAGTAAAAACCTAAGGGTTTAGCCATGGTGTTAAAAATAAGTTCTATTTTAATGTTGACTTGGTGTAGCCAAGAACTGGTAATTTAAGTCCATAGCATTTTTGTGAAACTAGCCCCTTGACCTAGAAATTACCAATTCAATGTTATTAATTCTTTATAAGTCATAAACTTTATATTATGTCCAATCTTGATCAATGGCCTATGATTCATCATACATAGATGCCCAATAGAGAGAATAAAATTCAAATTTTCAAAAGTCTTCTTTGAGTGAGCATACAAGTGACAAATGTCACACTCACAGAGTTTTTAGAATAGAGACCTAATGAGAATAATCTTGTTAGTGTTAATGTTTGATCTTGTCTAGAATATCAATGGATCATGCTTAGTCAAACATTGGAGATCCAATGGAGTGTGATGAATTTAACGTGTCAAAGGTCCCTTAGAGTGAACATGATAATGACAAGTGTCACAAGTATATGAGTCTATAATATAGAGGACCAATGAGAGTGATATTTTTAGATATAAATATTGAGCTTATCAAAAGATTTGATGGTGTGTAGGTGATCTTATAAAATATATCTAATGGAGTGAATGGACACAAATTCCATAAAGTGATTGATGTTTATCAACATAACAAGTTAAACATCGATCAGTTTTGATAAGATCGATGGAGTGAAAGTGATCCAAATATATAGGAAGCTATGAGATGAGGTCAAAGTGTCAAATTTTAATGACCAAGTAAAGGTAAAGGTCATGCATCTTCAGAGATTGAATGACACACAAAATTTTGGATGAGAGATATCTAACAGAGTGAATGGACTCAGATGGAACAAAGTGATATATGTTTAATATCTTGATAGAGATATAAAATGTGCATCTTTGGAGATTGAATGGAGAGTGTCAACCTATCAAAGAATGATCAAATGGATGGATTTTAAAATTTATCCAATTAAAATAGAGACCATCAGATCATGGTAGTAAATGAAAGATTAATAATCTATATTTAAAGTCATGTCCAAACAAATAGTTAGTTATATGAACATGTAAGAACTTACCTACAAGCCTTGAATCTCAACACAGATAATGAGATTGATTGATCTAACTGGTAAAATATTTGTTTAAGAGCCTATGCATAAATAATGAGTCTAACAGATGCTATAGACAATAAAAGAGACTTGTAACTATAGTGTGATACATGTAATCTATTGCAAAGGCAACTACTAGGCCAACATAATTGATATGTGGGAAATTACAGTTCAAGTCATAATGAACTAAAGTCCAAAATTGGCAAGATTTGTTATATCCCAAGTGTGAACATAAAGACAAGTAAACCGTAGATCATTTGTTTATATATATGATATCTACGACAAAGAGAACAACTACTAAATAATTGCATTTACTATTTTTCCAAATTAAATTTAAAGTAGAGTGGTTGGTGAATCCAATGGAGTGTGTTAAATAAATAAATATCTAGACATAAAACTAAAAATAAATAAAGATGAGCAGAGAAGAAAAATTCACAAAATGAATGTCTCTATTTGATCAGTTTTAGATTAGACCTATAATAAAGAATAGATATCTAGATTCATGTATGAATTTAATTTGTAAATTAGAGTTACAGCTCCATATAAAAGTTTGATAGGTTGGTGTCATTAGATAAGTTGAGTGGGTTCTCATATTATGGAGTGGGTTCTTTCTTAGAGTTGGTCCTCTTAAACTAGGGGATTGGTGTCTTCTTAGGATTGGTGTCCTTAAATGTAATCAGTGAGGTTCACTAATGAGGTGTTGACTATGAGGCTAGATTATAATAGTAGATTCTAACATATATTCTCACCATGGTTTTTTCCTTTGGGGTTTCCATGTATAAATATTGTGTCATGTGAATTTGTAATTAGATGTGATCTCTATATTTATCTTTCAATCTACATATGCTTTTGATTTTTTTATATGGTTGAAATATTAGTTTTAATTTATATACTAATTCACCCCCCCTCTTAGTATCTAGCTGTGTTCCAACAATATGGTGGTAAGAGATTAATAATATAACCAAGGGTCATCTAGGAGGTTTACTTTATTACAATTTCCTATAGTCTAGTTGTGAGCTTCAGGAGTCATAAGGTTTTTGAAGTTGAGGAGGGCCTTACAAAATGCTAAGCCAATATCATGGACTTATTCAAATAGGAAACTATCTCCTTCCTTGGACTCTAGGTACTTGGATTTTATGATCCTAGTTGATTGATTTCAATTTTGACAACCTTTAAAGCTTGTTTAACTAAGAGAGATTGATTTATTTTCTTTACCCTCCTTTGTCTTAGGCCTTATCTTCCTTTAGGGACACAAGCCTTGTCCAAAGAGATAAGTGAAAATTTGAATTTTTATTATGCACCCTTCCATAGAATGCTTTTTGGATTTGTTTTAATTGATTAATATTTTTTATTGAGATAGAAAAGAGCAACATGAAGTATACCAAGATACTCTATATTGAACTCTTGAGAAGATAAAACTTGCCTACCTGAGAATGTAATTTATCTTTCCATCCTACAATTTTTTCCATATTTTATCAATAAATGGGTTCAAATACTCAGTTTTAATATTTACACTAAATAATGGTATCCCTAGGTATGGAGATGGAAGGTTCCTTATTAATAATCCCAAAATATTAGATATGTTATTTTTAATACTTTTGAGAGTGTTGATAAATAATAAGGTATTCTTTTGGAAATTCACATAGTCTAAAAATATCTTGATGGATTTCTCTAAAAATATGTAGTTCCACCATTGATACTTCACCCAACATCATAGTATCATCAATACATTATTGATACATAATAGGGGTGGTGTTAGTATATAATTTGGTTATCTTTATCACACCTGTAGACCTATATTTTCTATGATTATGTTGAAATTGTATACCATAAGTACAAAGATATGTGTAGATATTGGGTCACCTTAGTGCAAACCTCTCCCTACTAAAAATAATCCTTTTGGAACACCATTGATGATGATAGTTAACATAGGTGTTGAAATGTTGGTCAGAATCAAACCTCTAACTATTTGACTAAAACTAAAATTTTTAATAACCTTATCAAGTAAATCATAGGAGACCTTGTCATAATCTTTATTCACACCAAACTAAAGGAAAATTCCTTGTCTAGGTGAATTAATCACTAAGTGGATGACCTCATGGTCAATTATGATTCCATTAATGATTTGTCTTACAAAAACAAATGTGCCATGTTCATAAACTATAATTTCAAGGATGATGATTTAATACATATATTGTAGAATGTGGATCCAAGTTTAATTGGTCTGCAATCACTCAATTGGTTTTCTCCCTTTTTTGGGGATTAAAACTAAAAAGGTATGGTTGAATTCCTTTATAATGGTGCATAATTAGAAGAATTTAGAAACAAATATATGTACTTATTACTAGATAATGTGATAATATTACTTTATAAAGAGGGGGAAATCCATATAGTCTTGGGGCTTTGTCCCCTTACATATATAAGTTAATTATTTAGACATCCTCAAGGGAAGGAGGTTTGAGAATGTCGATTTGTCAACCTGATTATTAACACTCATTAGGATATTTAATACCTAATATTTTAGATCCAAATCATGGGGGAGAGTAGGATAATACATCCTTGAAGTATTTGATAAAATGAATCTCCATTTATTTTTCTTATTTACAAACCAAACCATCCTCCTCCAAGATTTATTGAATTTCATTTGACTTACAGTTGGTGGAGGATGATTGGTAAAAATACTTAGTATTACTATGTCCTTTATTTAGCCAAAGAAATATCAAGTTTTTCTATAAATTTCCTCTTTAGCTTCTATATTGTGAAAAATTATGAGTAGCTCATTTTCTTTTGATTGAAGGTAGATATTAGATCGTAAAATGTTAATATATTCCATAATATTTCTTAATTCTTTATCAATATTATTAATCTAACTAAAAATGTTCCCAAACACCTCTTTATTCTAAACTTTTAGTCTTTTTTTAACATGCTTTAGTTTCATGGATAGGATGTTCATGTATAATCTTATGAGCAATTCTTCCCACATTTTCTTAATTGAGTTAATAGGCTAGGGTGTAAGGTTCACATTTTTTCAAATCAAAAGGGGATGTTCTTAATTTTCATCATTTTTCTCATAAGAATAGAAATGGGTTATGATTAGACCCAATGCTTAGAAGGTAAGTAAGATTGTTTTTGTATTGAATGTACTAATTTATTGAGATAAAAATCTATCCAATTTTACTTGGGTCAAATTTTCTCCTAATCTTTTATTTGACCAAGTGTATGGGTTTTATTTTATCTCTAAATACATTAGCCTATATTATGGTATGAGTTAATTTAGGTCCATCATATTATCATTAAGATTTTAAGTCCCCATTTATTTTCCATGGGAGAAAGAGGAAAATCAAAATCTCTTGCAAATTTCCATTTCCAATCCTCATTATTTTTCCAAAACTCTTCTCTTTCACTCCATAAATATTTCTTTTCATAGATACAATTAGTAAAATACATATTGTAGAGTATTTACTCTAATTTATAGTTAGCCTCCTTGAAGTGAACATCTATGTGGTTTTTATTTTTATTTAAGACCATTCTCTCAATGAAAATAGGGTTAAAAAAAATAGCCATCTCCTTCATTCATCGTAAATTTTAGTAGTGAATATTTGTTAATTCACAAATATTCCAATTTTTAGATTTTGTGTTTGGTAAATTTTTAGGGTAAAAAAATGGTTCTGGATCACCAAACATTTAATAATTTATATTATTTTTGGGGTCATCTCACCAACCATTTGTATCATTATATTATATTACCCTTCAATTCACCACATATATATACCCTTAGCCCCTGATATCAAACAAGGTAACTAGTAGAACCCAAACTAAGGAACCAAATGATGATATCAACTAGTGAACACCAATAATGTTTATTAAAGGAGCTAACCAACAAGGCATAATGATAATACCTTTGATATTTCCAAAAATAATTGTTGAGTTGTAGTGGAAAATGGTAGACTGAATGATAGTGACAAATAGAACTGTAAGAGCATTTACTAGAGTTAAAACTTAAGGGCATGAGAAGAAGATTGGAAAGCAAAAAAATCAAGGATTGAATTCCCAAACCCTGCAAGTACAAGTTTTAAAATAATAATGAAACCAAGGTTAAAACCTTGAAAGGTATAAAACTATTAAATATACCTCACCTATGAAGGATACCAAAAAAACTTTTAGTTGAATTAGGTATAACAAACAAAACATTGCATGCACACCTTTTCATTTTCCTTGCTATCCTATATAAAAAATAAGTTCACATTTTGTTAAAGGAGAGCTTTCTGAATATGAAGATAAATCAAGTTTACAAGGGATTTATAAGGGTAATTTAGATTCCATGTGTCAAGAGATAGAAAAAATTATGGTGTGTCTTTTACAAGTATTGCCTTTATTTTAAAAACAAGCTAATATGAAAAAGATTAAACTAGGAACTGGTCAAGATACCTCTATTAATCATGTTATGGATCCATTGGATAACACAATAATTCATCTATAATCAGATGAGATAGATAAAAAATGGTCAAGAATATTTATTGTGAATATGGGGAGCATGATTTAGATGATAGGGATAACAAACAATAGAAGATGGAAATTAAACAATAGTTAGCCAATAAAAAAGATGAATTACTTGGTGACATAAAGATTAAACTATTGCTTGAAATTTAAGATTAATGACCATCATATAGAGAGCTAAACCAAGATGAGGAATTCACAGAGAACTCTTAGTATGTGGCAATACATAGTTAATGGATATTTAAATTGATGTGTCAATCATCAAAAATGATATTTGGAGAGAATTTTATATGGGAAATCAATTGCATACTAACAAATTTAATACCAAGTGCACTAGTGTTGTGGCAAGCCTCATGTTAACAAATTCATAATAGAATATTAGATGTATATAGTCTATAATGGATTTGTTGACCAGAGTCTTTCTAAATAACTAGTGTATTTGTTATTAAAATTTTAAGGATGAGATAAATTTATTATATAAAATTCTCTCCCAATATCATTTGTGATGATTGATGCATCAATGTAAATATGCATTGATTGAATATTGCTATGTATTGAGAATTATCTCTCAATTCCTCATCTTAGTTTGACTCTCTATATGGTAGTTGTTAATCCTTAATTATATGTAATTATTCAATCTTTATATCACCAAGGGTTTCATCATTTTTATTGACTAATCATTATTCAATTGACATCTCTTGTTGTTTATTATCACTATCATCTAAATCATGCCCTACATCTTCACAATAGACATTCTCAACCATTGTTTTGTCTAGCTCTTATGATTATGGATGAATTTTGAAATTATCCAATGGATCCATTACATTGGTTACCAAAGGAAAATTGGCTATTTCTTGATTTAATATTTTTCCTATCATCTTGTCTATAAACATGGCAATACTTGTAGAAGTAGCACCATCATTTTTTATAACTTCTGACACATGGAGTCTAAATTTCACTTATAAAAACCTTTTAAAATTATTTTTATTCATATTTAAAAATCTCTCCTTAAATAATGTGAACTTATTATTTATCCAATATATAACCAAATAAATCTATATTATGGCATCAAGACTCAAAAATTCATTTTAAGATCCAGTTGTTGTACCATGTACACATTTGGCAATGGCTATTGTATGATCTTTAAAATGTATAGGTTTGGTAGGTTCCTTAAAACATATTTTCTAACCATGGATAATTGATTTGGGTGGGGTTGAATGGTTATGAGAAATATAATGTGAGAAATGTTTAAAATGAGGGTTGAGGGTGTATTTATAGGACTATGGAGGTGACTGGGTAATCAAATAGTAGATTGGATGCACTAGTAAGTTGGTATCTTGGTTTGACTTCATCATTACACATAGATATATATTACAACCATTCCATGGATCCATTTCATGCAAACATTTGGTGAAGCCATTTAGCATAGTCATTTAACACAAATATTTACTAGATTTATTTGGTGCAGATGAATGGTTGTATGGAAAAAAAACTATATATTTTCAATCATTAAAAATCAAAAAAGATTCACCATCTCCCATGGAGGATTCACTAAATTTGTGATTCAAATTTCCTAATATTTTGAAAATATTTACAATAGGTTATCCATTATAGCCTCTTAAAATTAAGCATTGATCCTCTTGAACTACTACCTATGCTTCTTCCTTTATTCCACACATTTTCATTACTTTTGAAATTTTTATCTTCTAATATATGCATTTCTTGAAGAATAAAATTTTTAGGTTTATGTTTTAAGATTATAATCCTTAACAACCTTTGTTTCCTAAGGTTATTTAACCCACTGATATTCCATGATATGATATTAATTTTTTGGAATTGGGAAAGAGATTGAGGTTCATTTGATTTCTCTTCACCACTTATTTTTTTATTTATTATTTCCTTGATTTTAAGTTAGGTTGTCTACTAGGAGTTTTTTTTCTCCCACCACTTCTTTCTTCTTGCATTTTATTTTAGTAATTTATGTCTATTATCTTTATTCATTACCTTTGTTGTCTTCATGTGTATTGGAAGAAAATAACTGACCTTGACCCAATGAAGTAATTTCTACCTTAATTTATACTTGTGGGAAGAAAGGCTACCTAAAATTTAATTAAGTGAGGGGGGATATAAATTTCAAGTACAACATCAATGAATATTTCCATCAGGATTTGTGGAGCAAAGGGGTCAAGGGGGACCTCCCTCCATCATCCTAGTAATTTTTATGAGAGTGGAAATTGTTATTGAGAAGTTTGACCTCCTAGGTCAAGTTATTTCTCCTATAATTCTAAACATTTATTTTCATGCTTCCATACATTCTTCATAACCTATCCCATCCCTTATGAAGTCTTAAAATGAAGATTTAATAACCTCATTATAATTATATAAGGTGGTGTCCTTATTCAAGAATTATAATGTATTAAAGTTTAGTATAGTGGGTCATAGGGGTATGTAATGATGTGTCAAGATGGTGTATAATCTATCATGTCAAGTCCCTTCACTTGGTCACTTGGTCTAAAGGTTGTTAAACCTGGTTGAAGAGATTAAGGTAATTTAGCAAAGTTTAAGGTTTTTAGAGAAACTTAGGTTTCAATTGTCACCAAAATAATCCTTATTAAGGTAATTTTATTGCATGTACCATTAAATTATATGATTAATAATTAATTTGAATTAATATAATGTATTGTGTTGATAGATTCTCTCTACATGAGGCCATCCAATATATACTAGAATTATTTACACTCAAAGATGTTTTTAAGGGGTTTAAATCCATTTATAAGATGGTCGAGATGGAATACACATAAAATTTCACTTTCCAAGGCTTTAAAATGAGTTTTAAATTTATTAATGGAAAAATTAAGTCATAGTAATGGTTTACATTTCAAAACACTTCAACTTTTGCTCTAAAAAGGTAGTTTTAGGAATTTGTATGGACTTGGGGTATTCACTTGTAGTTTAAAATGACCTCAAATTATATATTGGTATAATACAAGTCATATCCATTATTTAAAATCATTAACATCCCTTAATATTTCAAAATATGCTTTATTTTCTCTATCACTCTCATTGTAGGCTCATAAAGGCTATTTTCATGTTATTGGTATGGCTAGGTGACACAAAGAGTTAGAGGCTAATATTTTTAAAAAATAATGGTATATTATTAATATAAAAATTTGTGTAATTTTTCATAAAATACATTTCCTCTCCTTTATGAATAATCATTAAGAAGGTAGGGTAGTCTAAAATTGCTAGTTAACCCAACAAGCTCACTATTTCTCCTGAAAATGGTAATTTGAAGATGAAAAAATGTGTGAGATAAATTATAAAGTATTTAATATAATTTAAACAAGTTAATTTATTTTTATACAAACCTTACTTTGAATGTGTGGGCTTAATAAGATAATAAATCTCCACATTAGCATAATTTGTAGGATTTACACTTAAGGTTCAAAGTTTTTACACATATTTCAATGCATCTAAAAGTTTTTGAATGTGTTTAACCATACTCATAGTAAATTAAATTCCATATAACCATATTTACACTCCATAATAACCTATATAAGTGAAATTCTAGTATTCATCCCATGGAATGTGTTAGGAGGTCTATCTGCATAATAATGAGTTTAGGAGGTCTTGTTTTGCCTTGTTAAAAAGTGTATAATGTTCCTAACCTCATAAAAGAGGTAAATAAGTAGTTAAAGGTGATTTAAAATTTTTATAAGGTTAATATATACATTATAAAATGATTCTTACATTAATATTCAGACCTATAGGTCTACCTAGAAATATAGGTCTCTTTGGCACATGTGAAAACTAAATGCAATAACTCTTTATTTTTAATTATACTAAAAGAGTAGAATGAAATATGTAATATTAAGAAAAAACATTAAAATTTGTACAATATTTAAGTTAAAACTAGTTTTTTTTCTCAAAGATACAAGGCCAATGTCATTATAGGCTATGGATTGTATATATACATTCCTCTACACAGAGATGAAGAGAGGAAGTTCCAAATGTGTATTGTGAGGGTTGTATGAAGTCTATAACTTTATGAAATAGATTAATTATCATTTTCATCTTGTCATTAATAATAAAATGGCTCCATAATGAATTATTAAGAAGGATAAAATGAAGAAAATGCAGACTAATAGGTTTCCTTGTACATAGAATTAAAAAAAAACTTATCTAAAAATGAAGTAGAAGGGATAAATAAATGAGCATGGAATAATTTTAAAACACGATGGAGATGATTTAGATTATGAATAAGTAAATTATGTAATTTAAAGGTTTTTTCTTCAAACTTAACACCATCATGAAGAATAAAGAGATCTAAATGGTAACAATCAGGCCTACTTAATAATTCAGTTAGCTCTCAATTTTAAAGAAGAATGCACAATAGTTGTGTGGAAGTTTGATTTATATAGGTAAATATGTTTATAGAACAATTTTATAACTAATATGATCTCAAGAAATATTAGAAAGTGTTATTAAGTAAGTATACCCTATGCCTGTAGTCACACAAATATTAACTAACATTAAGGCATGTATGGTCTTGATAAGTGGGGTGTTTATTTGGTTTGGAGGTCTTGAAAGGTCTATAAAGAAATTAAAGGATGTAACTCAAATTATAACAATGGTCATATCACTAAAATTTACATACAAAATTGTGATAAGGGTATAGATAATTAGTCATGAGAATGATAGATGTTAGATGTGTACTGTATACCAAACCAATGACAATAAAGCTGATGAAATCCGTTGGAATGTATAAGGGTATTTAGAATAAGCTATAACACAAGGAGTAATATAATTTAGAGGAAGATAAAATGGATACAATAAGGTATGTGACCTTAAAAAAAACCTAAAATCAATATAAATACATCTAATGAGTCATATATGCCTATGTATGCGCATGAAGAGTAGGTATATTGTATGCATTAGAGTTTGGGTTTTAGCTAGATAAACCATGAAACTAGATTAAGTCTTGAAGATATTATAAAATGACATAGATACGGGTCATATCTTCAACTTATTATCAAATCAATCTCATAATCTAAGTTAGGCTTGTTATGAGGATAATGATATGGAGATCATGAGGTCTAAAGAGTGATTATTCAATGTATTGAGAAACCAAGAGGTAGTAATAATTATAATAATATTATATTTTATGATATATCTATTCAAAACATTACTTGAATAATAAACCAACTCATAGATGCTTAATTAGAAAGATTACATCTAAGAGATATATTTAGACCAAATAGGCATATATTTAGACTTGTGATATATGTTTGATTGATTTAAGGTAAGATTAAATATGGAAACCTTGAGAAGGAGACTAATAATTAAAGGAAACATCTCACGAAATTTTTGAAGGAGTCTCGAATAGTGAAGAAAAAGATAGAACCATACCCTGGAGTCCTAAAGGCAAATTGTCAGGACTAAATGTCTTGAATCCTATGTGTGTGATTGATGAATAAATGTTTTAGATTATAATTACATGAATGACATATCCAAATTTATTCAAATATCTTTTCAATATTATTAATGTATATTGAAGAGGTTCAATATCAAAATTGCAGAGTAGGTCTTAATAAACATACAGACTTATATGTCCTCTTGAAGGAAAGATGTCTTTTTTATATAACCTAAATAATAATGGAGAAATTAAGGTATGTAAAATAATAATACTATCATGGATATAAACATATAATACCTATTTTGACCACTAAGGTGTTAAAATACCTATTGAAGAGCACTTTTTTCAAGCTTACAATCAAGAAGGGTCTAGTATGCACCAACAACCATGGGTAGTCTTGGATAATAAGGGAGAAAGGTTGATTAATTTTTTTTAAATTTGGAATATATATTTTTTATAGGATTTTTAGTAAACTATAAAATTTTTATAACATGATTCACTTCCTTTTTAAAGCTAGAGTGGTCAAAACAAGACCATTAGGGTCAGAATGACCAACTTGCTCATAAACCCTCAATCATAATAAACAATGGTGCAGAGGGTATTGAGGTAAAAAATGAAAATTATCATTTTATAAGGTATTAAAATATGTTTCATACCTTCCTAAGCATTATCACTTAGAATTAAACTAAAAAAATTTAATTTTAGGCATCTCTCTCTCTCTCTCTCAACCTCATAGAATATGTAGATTTCTAGTTGAAGATCACCTTATAATGCTTAGATATCTCATGGAAATATTGATGATAATTAAATCCAATGTGGTATGTTATGTTGGTATCCTTAATAAAAATTATTGGCATTATTTTTTGGTTTAACCCCCTACGCTTTATTAATCATCATTATAATGGTAAATTGTTTAAACCCTTGATAACCCCTTCTAAAAGACCCAATTAAGGAAATTGATTATTTAAGTGAAACAAATGAAATAATTTTACATAAAAGAAAAAAATTATTTCCTCCAAATTTTTTTTGATCATCAGGATAGGGCAATTGTTGGTACATTTTAGTTAAAGGTGTAAGTAATAGGCTAAAAAGCATGGTTATATATGTTTTCTTGAAGGAAGAAGGTATGAAATAGATTCCAAACCATGTTAAAAGGTAAATAAATATTTTATAAAGTTTAATAAACGTTAAAATTTCCTATTTAAGTCTTATACAATGTTATATTATCTCTCCAAGTTCTTAACATGGTCAAATGTGAAGAAAACTCAACTTTACATGCAAAAAGACCTATATGCAGGCTTATAAAGTTATTTAAAGGGAATAAAATTAATATATTGAGTTGATAAATAGTATTTAAAACATTAAAAACCCTATTTAAATCATAAAAACATGAAAATTCCATGAAAAACACTACATATACCTCTCAAGCCTATACAAACACCTAGACTAGGGTTTTTGGCCATTTCATGGTTCACCCATCCCTATAGGGTATTAGGAGATATATATTGAAATATAGAATGGTATTTTAATGGGGATATTTTATAATTCATTTCTTGGATGTTTCACATGTGTGGGAGGGAATTTTGTTAAAATCTCATTTTCTAAGCAAGGATACCAAATTGAGTCTTAATTAGGGAGAAAAATGGCTAAGTGTACTTAAACTCAAATTTAGGTCTTGAAAATTGGAATGGATATATAAAAGTATATTGGGTCCTCAAATATGTCATAATTTATCTATTAAAATATGTATATTATTCTTCATAAGGAGGTTTACCTATATTTATTGTTACAAGGAATGAGGCCAAATAAGACCTTTTAGAGCAAAACCACATATTTTGAACTATTTGATGTCTCAAAGTGTATTTTTTTAGGTATTATATGATTTTTATAATCCATACATGGATTAAAATTTATTTATTATCAGAAAAATAAAGTTTTCTCACCTTCTATGCCATATTGCAAGAGGAGGAGTTCAAGTGATCAAACAACCAAGTCTATACATAGGAGTTATTCAACATGATTTTCAAGGTTTATTTTCACCTTATACGAAATTTAGAGAGAAATAAAAATTCAATATATTTGTTTCAATAAAAATTCTAATTATTTAAAGAGTCTTCAACTATCTTAGGATACATTTCATCTCTCATACACCAAGTCAAGGAAATAAAGTCAAAGAGGCTTCAACAGCCTTCCAACAACCCATGTAAGGTGGAGAGACATCATAAATGGATGATGATACATATTAAATGGAGTAATTGATGAAAAACTAAAGACCTATTTTCATCAAATAAGACTTATTCATCAAACAACCATGTCTATACATAGGAGTTATTAAACATGAATTTCAAGGTTTATTTTCACCTTCTATGACATTTAGAGAGAAATAACAAGTCAAGATATTGATTTAAGTAAAAAATAAAATTATTTAAAGACTCTTAAACTATCCTATGATACATTTACTTTCTCATATGACAAATTAAGGATATAAAGTCAAAGAGGATTCAAAAGCCTTCGAACAACCCAAGTAAGGTGGAGAGACGTTCATAAATGGATTTAGAGAATTATTAAATGGATGAATTGATGAAGAATTAAAGACTTGTTATCATGTAATAATACTTATTCATTAATGATTAATGCAATCAAGGATATATGGAAGGGGACAAAAAAATATGTGAACTTTAATGGGTTAAACAAGACCACTCAATGCTCAAGACTTATTCAAGCCTTCCAAAAATAGGATAACACTAACCAAGGTAAATTTTAGTATCTATTCTTTGTTAATTCATGTTTTTTTTTTTTTTTAATAAATTTTCATTTGGCTATTTTAGTGGGTGATGAATAATTTGGATTCACATAAATTATATGAGTGTAAGTTAGTTTTCTAGGTTAGCTTACCTATTGTTTAAAATAAATTTCAAGCATATAAATATAATTCTCCACTCCATCAAAATTGAAAACGAGCTTATTCACCATTATATGTAATATATAATCATTATATGAAAAAATTTCAAAGCATATCAACATAAATAGCATATGTGTATGAGTTCTCCATATATTCATGCATCAACATACCTATTGTGTTGTGGATCCTATTTATAAACTACAATGTATTTCAAATACTGTACATTTAAAATGTACTATACAATCTATATGTATTCTCACTGAGGTTTAGGGAGATTTTTTTGTTGTGTATCCTATTTATAAATTACAATGTATTTCAAATATTGTACATTTCAAATATACTATACGCCTTATATGTACATTAAAAATATTCTAGACCCCTTGTAATGGGAAACCATTTTGGTTTGATTTTGCCCATGGTTTTGGTACCCATTATTTTGTAATACCACTTTGTTGATGTATTATGTATTGATGGATATTTTTGTAGGTAATAAATACATCATGATAACTAGGGTTTGAGAAGGAAGTACAGAGTGTGTGATTTTAGGTGCAAATTTAGGAGGGCTTTGTTAAACACAACTCCAAAAAACATTTAATCATTATAATCGTGGGAAGATTGATATGATAGTGGTTTATACTCTCATGACTTGTAATAAAATTTGAGCAAGAATTTCTTGGTGGATGTAGCCCACATTGGGTGAACCACATTAAAACTAGTCTTTTTATTTTTCTTGTTTATTTGTATTGTTTCTACATCTCTATTTATATTTATTATTATTGTGATTTTATGAAATTGTTCTACATCAATTTTTTTATTTATTCCTAACAATTGGTATCAAATCTTCAGGTTGTATTTGCTAAAGTGTTGAATCACAAGAAGGGTTATAAGTTTAAGTGGGACCTATGGTTAATGATAATATATCAAAGGTTTTAAATTTCAATAGATAAAACTTTGGTCTATGGAAGATGTAGATGGATGATTATCTCTATCAAAAGTACCTTCTTGCTCCACTGGGAAGAAAAGTAAATCAACCAATGAGGATGAGGCTTGGGATCTACTTGATAGGAAAACACTTGGGGTCATCAGGTTATGTCTTGCATCTTTGGTTGCATTTAATATATTATAGGAGAAGGCCATAAAAGGTCTCATAAATGCATTAGGGAAGTTATATGAGAAACCCTCTGCTTATAATAACATATTTATAATGAAAAAGTTATTTAATATGAAGATGTCTTAAAATGGTTTAGTTGTTGATCATCTAAATTAATTTAATATGGTGGTGAGTATGTTGAATTATGTAAAAAAATAGTTTGATGAAAAATTTATGGATTTTATTATTTTGTGTTCCTTACTAGAGAGTTGGAATATATTGGTAATGGCTATGAGCAACTCAGTCTCTAATAATTCCAAGTTGAAGTTTAAGGATATCATAGGAGTAATCTTTAGTGAGGAAATGTGTTGGAAAATCTCTAGGGATACTTCAAATTTATGTGATGCTTTGGTGGTAGAGAGTAGAGGGAGACACAATTTTATAGGAAAAAGAAATTACAAAAAATCAAATGGTCCTAGAAGGTCAAAATCAAGGGGACAGGATGGTATGTTGGCACTATGAAAAGACTACGCATGTGAATAAGGATTGTCGGTCTCTTAAAACAAAATACAAAAATTAGGAAGATACGAAGGAGGTGAATGTGTTAATAGGTAATGTTTGTCAAGATGCATTAATTCTCCCCATTGAAAATATCGTTAAATGTTGGGTTTTAGATTCAGGGTCTTCTATTCATGCTACACCATATAGGTATTATTTTATTGATTATGTTCAAGGGGATTTTGGACATGTTTACCTTGCTGATGATGATATTTTTATCATAGTAGGAAAAGGAATTGTTCAGATTAAGATTTAGAATGGGAACACCTGGCTACTAAAAGATGTCAGGCATGTGCCTAACTTGAGATGGAAATTGGTATTTGTAGGATAGCTAGGTAGTAAAGGTTATATAGTGACATTTATAGTAGATTCTTGGAAGGTGACAAAGGGTACTCTTGTGTTAGTAAGAGGTAAGAAATATAGTACCCTATATTTTTCAAGTAGTGTTGATTATTGTAATTTTGATGCTTCAGATGCAGATGTAACTTTGTGTCACAATAGGTTCAATCACAAAAGCCAAAAGGGTATGAAAATTTTAAAGGATTGATTGCCTAGATTAAAACGATCTAATTTATATTTATGTGAATATTTTATTCATATAAAATATAAAAGGGTAAATTTTTTGAAGGTTGTACCTATGAGGAAGGAGAATAAGTTAGAGATAGTTCATTCAAATGTATGGGGGTCAACTCATGTATCTTATATTGGTGGTTCATCTTATTATGTCACTTTTATTGATGATATAACTAGGTAAGATTTGGTGTATGGAATTAAAATAAAATATAATGTGTTCTATATATTTAAAAGATGGAAATCCTTGGTTGAGAATGAAATAGGTCTCAAGCTAAAATGTATCATGCTAGATAATGGTAGGGAATATTATAGTAATGCATTTTTTTATTACTATTCAAGGAATGAAATTCATAGATAGAGGATGGTTCTAATAATTCCACAATATAACAGAGTGTCAGATAGGATGAATAGGACTATCATGGATCACGTTAGCATCATGAGGTTATATGTAGATCTACCTCTTCAATTTTAGGTATAAGAAGTGAACATAGCTATGTATTTGATAAATAAAGGTCCTTCATCTGGTTTGGATGGAGGCATACTTGAGGAAGCTTGGTTTGGTAAGAAGATAGATTATTCATTTCTTAGAATATATGGCTATGAAGCCTTTGTTCATATTAATAAGGATGATAGGACCAAGTTAGAGGCTAAGTCTAAAAATTGCGCCTATATTGGTTATGGTAAGGATGACATTATTTTTTAGGTTTGGAGTCTTAAGGAAAAGAGAATATATAGGTCTAGGGATGTTGTCTTTAATGAAAAGGTCATGTATAAACAATAGTTTCAAGATCAGAAATAAGATTCTGGAAAAGAGTACATAGTACTAGAATATATTATAGATGCTAAAGTGTTCAAGAAACTAGTTTAGGAACCTACTCCACAAGAACCCCAAATTCCTATGGTGAGAAGGTATTTTAGGGTAATAAGGGAACTTGAACATTTTTCTTCATATCTTATATATTTACTACTCATTGAAAATGGAGAGATAGAGTGATTTGAAGAAGAAATGTAGCTAGATGTTTGGAAGAAGTGGGAGCAAGTGATTGATGAGGAGTATCAGTCTCATGGAAAATCAAACTTGGGATTCGGTAAACCCACTTGAAGGTAAGATAGAATTGTAGAAAAAGTGGGTGTAAAAATTTAAATAAGATGATGGAGGGAAGAAAAGGTACAAGGCCCAATTGGTGGTAAAGGGGTTTATACAAAAGAAGGGAATTTATTTTGATCTGATTTTTTTCCTAGTGGTAAAGATGACTTCTATTAGAAATATTTTTGGGATAGTGGAAATATAAGACATGAAATTAAAGTAGCTAAATGTGAAGATTTCATTCCTTCATGGTGATTTGGAGGAGGAATTATATATGGAGCAACCATAGGGATATGAGGTCATAGGGAAGAATAACATAGTGTACAAATTGAAGAAGGGCTTGTATGGCCTAAAATAAACTCCATGATAGTGGTACATGAACTTTGATAGTTTTATGATGAAATAGGGATATTCCAAGTTTCATTTAGACCATTGTGTATATATCAATAACTTTGATGATGGTGATTACATTAATTTTTGATGTAGTGGATCACACCCTTGACAGGAGAATGATCTTCTATCTTCCACACATCACAATGGAAACTCCTCTCTTGCCTATGGGTCTAGCAAAATTGAGGGGAGAGTCTATAGAAAAGGGATAGCTCCCTCTGATGTATCTGAGTTATTCCAGTAATGTTGCAAATAAATACATATATAATGGGGGGGTTGAAAAGGGAGAAGGATTAATGAAAGATAGAAGCTAACCTATGCTTGTGATGCACCAAACAAGTTTGATCTACTCATACTCACACATTGAACCATAAGAATACATACATACACTTTAACTAGTAAAAGGACTAGACTATAGGGATCTTGACAAAGAGGCTTTAATTAAAACACATAGAAAAGGAACTTACCATAGGTACTACAAGAAAATCACACTATCTAGTAACCTCCTTCTGCCTCTGTGCTTCAGATATAGCTCTTCTTGTCACCTACAAGAATGGAAATTTATATATACCAGGTGTGTTGGTATCAAGCCTATGAAAGAATTAAGAAAGAAGTGAATAAACACAAAGCTAACACTCATACACACTCAAAGATATATCCAAGTAGAATAGAGGTAAAAATGTGTGTTCTATTGACTCTAGGTGAAAAACGGCAAGGATTTTCCTTACAACATGAGAGATTACAATATATATAGAGAAGGAGGAAAAGACTTTGGAACTTTCTAGAAAATAAATGACCCATGCTATGTTTAAAAGCTTTGGAAGAGGATGTCATTATTTAATAATATCATCCTTCTAGAAAAGACCTGCTAGAACCATGATATGTAATCATTAGTCTTGACTTTAGCACTTAAAATATATTAAATGCTACTATAGAAGTGTGAGTCACCTAATTGTTTTAATGACAAGGCCACCCCTTTTGTCTAAAAACAATACCAATTCTTAAAGAGATTCACATGGTTTCTCTGATCATCAATGCAAATTGGAGAAAATAGGTCACGTCGTTCACTATTTGTGCTCTTTGATGACCACTTGGCAAACACTATTTAAATTGCAAGAATAACTCACCTCCCCTTTACCACCTGGGTTGTTTTGTTTATTTTTGTGCTTGGCTCTTTGGGCTCCCTTTTTGGTGGGCCACTAATTTCACTCTTGACTTTTGTCCTTTCACAACTTTGTCTCTTCTTGGTTTTGTCTTTTCCTAGAATTTGAGCTCTTGGGGCTATCTTCCTAGCATTGCTGGCTCCTTGGGTTCTTCTCTCAATGGTTCTTCCTTTTGGCCTTAAGGGATTTGAATGCATTCAGGTCTATGCTCACAAATTTAAAGATAAAAAACTATTTCATTGTTGTAAAATTGACGTTCATGCACACGTCATTATATGAAAGCCAAAAGCTATTCCATTATCCTAAATTTGACGTCTACAGGGATGTCATCAGACATCTAGATCTAAATAGCTAGTTCATGATGCTTAATCTTGAAATCTTTAGGCCCATCACCCTCCTTGGCAATTCCTTTAGATTTCTTGTTTGATCTTTCCCAAAGGGGATGTGTCCCTTCGGCTTTAGAGAAATGTCCCTTCATTCAGAAGCTGAGACTCCCCTGCAAGGGCACCTAACCTTTAGGGTCCTTCGGCAGGCTTGCTCCTTAAATCCTTTAGACAAAATATCTAAAGGAATTCTTTTAGACATTTTTTCTAAAGGAATTCTTTCCTTTATCTTTCTCACTTATTCCCTCGGGCTTCTTCTTTTGAGATAATTCCTTCGAATAAAATGTCTGAAGGAATTTCTCTTGTTCACTTTGCCACGGGAACTTTTCTGAAAGAATTCCTTGCTCTTTCAACTTACCTTATGAATTTATTTAGACAAAATTTCTGAAGGAATTCCTTCAGACATTTTGTGTGAAGAAATTCAGCCTTCACTTTAGCATTTCTAAAGGAGAATCACCCTTTTGTTTTCTCCACAAAGGTTCCCTACCCTCGGCAAGGGCAAATCAAGTCTAAAACTACCCTTCAGACTTTTACAATGGTCCATTTTGCTCATCACCTACACTCCATAAGGCTATTTGGTCTCCAAACTTGCTTTTTAGAAAAGTTACAAAGGTCATTTTGTCACCTAAGTGCCCTCTACGGTCTACTAGAATGGACTAGTTTGTGCTTGACTGCACTCCAAAAGGGCACTTGTCCTTCAAGATTTGGAAGACTTCTTTGAAATTTATGATTGAACCATCACTTGAAATAACCTATTTTAACCAACCCATTAAACTAATCACTTGAACTAACTGAACTAAACCAAAAGATTGAACCAACTAAATTGAACCAACTCATTGAACCAATAATGGTTCAAAGTTCAAGTTTAAAATTCTTGGAAAGATCATGCCATTGGACCCCAACATCGAACCTCTGAACTAGTTCCTCCTTTTGCCAAAATACTTGTGCAAAATCAAATTTTGAATTGGCTCAAAATAGCAGGGGAAGAAGGAGACCAATTTTGGCCTATAGGGATAAAATGGTCAATAATTTGGTGATTCCTAGGGGAAGCATGCCTTTTATGCTTAGAATCTAGTAACCTTAAATTTCATTAGGCACGAACTCAAAACACAACTTGAAAAAGATAGAAATAGCTCTGATACATCCAAGAATCAATCATGAATATTTTACCCCAAACACAGAGGAAAACACACACAAGGGTAAAAACACTACTTGTGCAAACAACACTTAGGGAAAATAGCGAAAGAAAACTAAAAGCAAACTACTATATACAGCTAACTAGGTATATTTGCCTTCTTCTTGGATCAAAGGGAAAACTTCTTAAGTCTCCTTCATGGAAAGGAAACTTATGGTGCTAGATAAGTGGATGAATGGAATGGATTTGGTGACCTGATCCTCTTGCCTGCCACCTTGATTGGCTTGCATTTGAGTGGATCAGGGTCAAACATGCTCCCAACATATATGTACTCTTCTTGTTCATGGAAGCTTGTTGAATGCTAGTTCTTCATGCTGGCATGTTTTACCTAGAAATTGATGGCTATTATCTTGTCACCATAAGCCCTTTGATATGCATAGTCCCCTTGACATGCATTATGGTTTGACTCATTCCCTTCTACTTCATTGAAGACCCTATCAAACTCATCCTCTAATCCCTCATGGCTTTCTTAAATAAGGGTGACTATTGTGATGTCTAAAATGAGATCACAGACTAATTTCTCATCCCAAAGTACATCATCTTCTTGTTCAAGGCTCTCTCCTTCAAAGTGTTCATCATGATAGACAGGCCTCTCCTTTTCTTTCTCAAAGACTAGAGTCTTTAGTTGTTTAAAGACATCCTCCTGATCCTCCTCTAAATCAAGTTCCATGGCATAGTCATCTTCCTCATCAAAGCAACAAATAAGTTTATCAAACAAGGGAAGAGAGAGGTCACCATGCTTACTTTCCTCTTCATATTGTTAGAACATCTGCATGCATGCATGACCTATGTCTTCTCCATTATCAATGATGTCTTCAAAAGGAATATCCATGATGATTTCATCTTAATTATTGATCATGATATCATCTTGGGTAGCTACAATATGGATCCTTTCTTCTTCACTTGCCTCTTTTAAAATAGGTTCCTCCTTTATGACTTTAAAAATATCACCTTCAGATTCACCAACCTCTTGAAAGGATAAATCTGAAAGCTTGCAGCCCCTTTGCATACTTATTTGAGTCCCAATACTGCCTTCTTCACCCTTAGTCATATCATATCCTCCTTGAAGAAGAGTGAAACCTTCCCTAATGACTTCAAATGAATCATTCAAAACATGAACAAGAGATTATTCATGCTCCTCCATGACATCTATGGTGATCTCCTTCTCATCTATACTAATGGAGTCTCCCTGATTAGTCATGAACTTAGTATACACCTCTTCACTTTCCCCATTCAAAACAAGTTCCTCCTTGAGAAGGGGTGAAGTGGAAGGCTGACAGATGAACTTATGTGGAAGAAGAGGTAGTCCTTGAGCTAGAATTGAAAGATTCTCCTTCATCCATTTGGCCAACACTTCATCTATATCAGATGTGGCTTGATAACTCTCTTGGAGGGGTGTAGATGGGGTGTGTTCAAATGTAGGATATTTTGCTTGATCTAAACCATCCATCACACTTTGGTTGAGGAACCTCATTCTAGACTTTAACTCTAAAATTCACTTATCTATATTCTCTTAGAAGAGCCCTTTTTGGAGGACACAAGCATCATCATGGTAAGTAGGAGTAGCTTTATCTTCTTCAAGGTCCCAAGCTAGTTCATCATAGGCACTCCTCCAACTCAGAATCTGGACATCATGTTACGAGACCTAAGGATTGGTAGAAGGAGTGTCTTTTGTCATAGGCTCCTCTCTAAGGTCTGAAACCTCCATCTCTCCTTCATTAAGCAATCTCACCTTTGCCTTTAATTCCTTAATTTGTTTACCTAGATTTTATTGAAAGAGTCTTTCTTGAAGCTCATGGGAATCATCATGGAAATGGGGAGTGCATGAAGCCTATCATGGATTACAAGAAGCTTCTTGAGGAAAGGTGGGGGGACTTGAAAAGGACTAGCCTCATCTTGTACCTCACACTCTTAGACAATGTCTTTCTCCTCCTTATTGTTCCATGACTCAACTATTTTACTCCAGATCATGATATTAGGACTGAACATCTCCTTTCAGGGTGATGGGGTTACAATATGAGAGGGTAATAAGGGTTTGGATTCTGCTTCCCTTGCTACCAACATAGACTACTACATTTGAAGATTTTCCAATTCAATCTACTTATCAATATTGGCCTTAAACACAAGATTTACTATTTCAAAACACTCCTCAACATGATTGGGGAAAGGACTTTGATAGGCTTAACTTGGCTTATGAGCAGGGACTACGTATGGTTGATATGAAACTTGGGGTAGCAGGTCTATAGGTTGATAGACTTGGTAAGGTTGCCTCTCATGAATAATTAGCCTCCCTTCCAAAGATGTAATCATATCACTCACATTTAGCATCTCATTTGTAAGCCTTTGCCAATTGACTCTTTCAATGGGAGTCCATTCACTCTTAACCAGATCTAATGCATTTCTCACTTGATTGATAACATGATCAGGGATTTCTTGGCCACATCCCCTTATTGTGTCAAGATCCACTACATACTTTTCATTTCCCAGCAGTGTTTATTTGAAGGTGGAAATGGGTTGATTGGCAAAGAGATTAGGTTGATTAGGAGAAGTGACACATTGAGAAGACTGGGCATAAGACTGATATAGCTCATGATAGGGATAAGACTACTCATATTGGACCTACAAATGGTAAAATTCATAACCATATGCATCCTTGTTTCTTGAGGTGATTCCATGAAAAACCTAAGCTTGATCAAAAATATATGAACACAAGACCCATGATTCTGAGCAGTGGAATTATAAATACCAAACTTTAATTTATTGATGGCACCAGGATTGCTTAACCAGCTAATTTAACTTAGAGTCACCATTGCTTTTGATGAAAAATCCTCCAAAGGCTAGTTGATTGAAGAACACACCAAAATTCTTCAACTTTTTGGACAAAACTTGTCCCACAATCCCTTGATTAAAGGTTAGATGTTGTATTAATGGTTCATTCTACTGTAACAAGACCAACACCAATCCTAGAACTTTTTTGAGTGTTAAAACATGGTCCCACTAGGCATGCCAAAAAATATGTTAGTAGTAGGAAATCTATGACCATATAGATACATCAAAGGGAGCTAGCCCTTATCTAGAGACTCTCCCCTCAATTTTTACAGACCTATAGGCAAGAGAGGAGTTTCCATTGTGATGCATGGAAGACAAGAGCTCAACCTCCTATCAAGGGTGCAATCCATTGCATCAATGTTATCCTTTGTTTGTATATGGATGACATGTTGGTTGCAAGTAAGAACATGTACAAAATAAAGGTACTCAAGGAACAACTTAGTAATTCTTTTGCTATGAAGGATTTGGGAGTAGTAAAATAAATCTTTGGTATGAGAATAACTCATGATAGGAAGGAATGAAATCTAAATTTTTCTTAGGAAGAATACATTTAAAAATTCTTGGAGAGGTTTTGTAAGTAGGATACTAAACCAATTGAGATTCCTTTGGTAGGTCATTTTAAGCTATCAGCATAGTAGTGTCCTAAGATATAGTAGGAGAGAGTTTAGATGCCATATGTACCTTAATAATTAGTTGTTGGTAGCTTGATGTATGCCATAGTGTGCATGAGGATAGATATTTCTCATGTACTCAGAGTAGTAAGAAGGTACATGAGTGATCCATGTAGAGAACACTGGAAGGTAGTGAAGTGGATCCTTCAATATTAAAGAGGGACCATGGGGATAGTTCTAACCTATGGTGTATTAGACACCACTTTATGTGTTTATGTAGATTTAGACATGGCTATAGATTTAGACAATAAGATGAGTACAACAAGATATGTATTTACTATAGGTGACATGAGTTGGATTTCATAACTACACAAACTTGTGGCTTTGTCAACCATAGAGGTTAAGTATGTTGTTTCCACATAGGCAAGAAAATGAATTATTTGGTTACAAAAATTTATTGAAGAGTTGGGGTATAAGCAAGAGAAATGGAAGATATATAGTGGTATTTAGAGTCTTATACATATAACAAAAAACTCCACTTTCCACTTTAGGATGAAGAATATATATTTGAGGTAACATTTCATTAGGATAGCTTTGGAGCAAAAGAAGTTGAATCTAGAGAAGATTCATGCAAGTCAAAATCTTATAGACATGATGACCAAGGTGGTCATAACGGAGAAATTTAAGCTATATTCAGTTTTTATTGGCCTTCATATATGATAGTGAAGTGGTGAAAAGCCTACTCAGAGGAAATTAGTCTCCAAGTGGGAGATTATTGTGTTGTGGAACCTATTTTTAAATTATACTTTATTTCAAATAATATAAATTTAAAATGTATTGTACACTTTATATTGGCATTTAAAATTTTTTAGACCCCTTTTAATGGGAAACTATTTTGGGTTGATTCTACCAATGGTTTTAGTACCCATTATTTTGTAATACTGCTTTGTTGATGTATTATGTATTGATGGATATTTTTTTAGGTAATAAATCATTAGAACTAGGGTTTGAGAAGGAAGTATAGAGTGCATGAATTGAGGTGTGAATTCAAGATGGGTCTATTGAGCATAGATCCAAATAATAGTTATGCATTGTAATTACGAGAAGATTGATCTAAGAGTGGTTTATACTCTTGTGTCTTTTACTAAATTCCAAGAAAGTGTTTCTTGGTAGATGTATCCCACATTGGGTGAACTATGTTAAATCTGGTCTGCTTATTTTGCATGTTTACTTTTGTTCTTTCTGCATCTCTATTTATATCTATTATTATTATGATTTTGTGAAACTATTTCATATCAATTTTTGTATTTATTCCTAACAATACCTTCAATGGTAGGCTATGTTTCACATGTCCATTCTCTTTCATCCCTAAACATCATCTTCTAATTTTTTCCAAACTTTCAAAACACATACATAGAAATTCACCAAAAAACCCATGTTCATTTCTATATGGACCACTAAAATTTACCTTCGCTCCAACAGCTACACCACTTTTGTGAAATGAAGAAAGAGAGAAATTAAGAATTACTACATAATAATTTAAGGAGGACTAGGTGGAAGACTCATCCCTAGATTTTTAGATTCTCTCTCTCTCTCTCTCTCTCTCTCTCTCTCTCTCTCTCTCTCTCTCTCTCTCTCTCTCACACACACACACACACACACACACACACACACACACACACACACACACACACACATTATCTTTATGTATGCCTAGTTTTGGCATTTGTAAGCATCTATAACCTAATTTGTGGTAGAGCCCTAATCAGGAAAACAATTGTACTTATCTCTTTGAAACTAATAAGACTAAATTTTGGCCTCCATAATGCTTATAACTAGTGTATGATTATGGTTTGTAGATGAATTCTATAGATAGTGAATGCTTCATTTCATTTTTCCATTCTTATGTACCTATTTTTAGTCAGTTAATAATATTTATAGGTTGCATAGTGTGATTGAATAACCTTTTATATATGACAAGTGTAATCATTCATTAGTGTCCTTGAGAGACATACTAATCATCTACCTTAGATCATGCATCAAGCTAATATCTATTATGTGAAACACTTATGTTTAGAAATACCTTATTTGAGTAGTGCAATCACCTTTATGTCATAATTCAATTTCTTAGTGCATATTAGAGAGTTAAAGGAGACAGTTTGGTGTATCACTCTCTCAAATAGATTTTATTTCATGTTATCTTCTTCTATTTTCCATTCCAAGTTAGTAGTGTAGTGTAAAGATCATAATTGATACATCAAGGGGAGATATCCCTTAGAATATAGAGATTTAATCCACCCACAAGGCCACCCACAACCTAGGATTGTCTACATTTTACTCTAAACATTAAAGTCTTGAAAAACCTTCATAAGGGTACAAGTTTGAGTAGATAATAGTTTTTGGCATGCTTGGTGGGACCAAGGTCCAAAGTAATGGAATTATTATTGTTCTTGTTCCTATACATTTTATCCTTTAGAGTAATTCAAAACATCAATGGTGTCTCCAGACTCAATTAGTTGGTTCTAGTAGCCTAGGCACTAGTTCAAGTCAGTTGTGTTTTCAATTCACAATCTTGAGTATATTTTATGGATGGATATGATAAGAAAGATAAAGCCTTGGAGTTTAAAACCAAATATTTTGTTCCTATTCAAAGGAATTTTTTCCCTTCTCAAGAATCTAAATTTGTTCCATCTTGGAACTCTATCCAAGAATAATTTAAATATAAGAAAGAGGTCCTAGTTGAGAAGGTTGGTAATCAAATTATAATTATAAATGAACTGAAAGGAGAGTATAATAAGAATGAAATGGATGTTGATAAATATGAATCACTCATTGGACATCTAAATTTTATTTCTATTCAAGCATTCCTATACGAATTTTCTATTTTGAAGACCTCAGGTTGTAATAAATTTCCCTCTATTTCCAAGTCTATTCATGAGAAATATAAAATGATTAATACTCCTTCTCAAACTCATGCATATACTCATCACCCTCTCACCATTTCCCTTCTTGAAGAGGATCCTATTCTATGGAAGATATAGGAGGAAGTTTCTATTGAAAGTGAGATTCAAATAGACTATGAAATTCAAGTGTGTATGAGGAGGATATCTTCATTGGTACCCAACTTAAGGAAGAAAGAGATCTAATCACATATAATCTTTTTGAGGTTGTACATGGTTTTGATGAAGAAGGTTCTCAAAGCTACTATGCTAAGGTCTTGAACGAATGTGACATGGTTTAAAATGAGTAAGAAGCTAACATAGAAGAGGTTCACTTGTAATCACATCATGACTATATAGAGAGGTTTGACACTCTTAATAACCCTATAGATCTTAAATAGGGACAAAAAGATGTTATTCAAGTTGGTTTCATTTAAGTTGACAAAAATGAGGAGCTAAGAAGTGATTATCAGTAGTTAATTGAATCTCTTTAATAGATTGAAGACATTTGTAAGGATACATATCCTATTGATCATGGTTATAAGGAGTTTCATGAAGAAACACCCATTAAATACCATGATCCACCTTGGATTTAAAATGAAAAGATCCTTGAAGATATTGATGAACCTAAATTAGCTGATAGGAAGAATAAAATCAGTCAAGATGTCATAGAGACTCAAGGATAATTTCTAAAGGGAGTATTATTTGATGAGGTTTCACCTGACAAGTAGTATGATAAAGATATTTAAGTATAAGATGAATATGTCTTCATAGGTGAATAGTTTGTTATTGTTTATCCCCTTGAATATAATCCAAGAGAGTTAGTGTGATGTCCCTTACTTAGGGGCTCTCTTATCTGCACAAAGCTCTGATACCACTGTAATATCCCCTTCAAACAGGGAATATAGAAACACAAATAGTTCTGAACAAAATACAATCTTGTAGAATAAATTTAGATAAACAAATTACCACAATATAATTTCTTATTTATCTTCTCAGACTATTACAATATATCTCTGTCATGCACCTCAAATAATATTACAATACTATTTTAAAACCCTGATCTTGTACAAATCTAGAAACAAATATGAATCTGGAAGTCTCGGCCTACTGTGTCGAACACACAGTCACCGGCGTCGGTCGATATACTACCAACATCGGTCTTTGTAGGTCCTTATCTGCCGACGTCAGTCCTCAGACAGCCGATGTCAGTCACTGGGGATCTCTATCTGCCGAATTCAGTATCTGTGTGGATCTGTACGAACCTGTACGGACTTTGTACGGCTGCCAATTTAGCACAACCTATATGTTTGATCCCTGATCTGGAAATCTATGGTATCTAATACAACAAATCTCTCTCTGTATGATTTATTAAAACAAAACATAAACTAAATCAAGAAATACTTGGAATACTGTGATAACTTCTGTGTGAAGCTATCTCTCAAATCTGTATACCTCTGTGATAACTTCTGTATGAAGCTATCTCTCAATTTGGCAATAAATCAGTTGATATTTCATAGCCTCTAAATCGCACACAATGAAGAGTTGAAGTTCTCCACTACAATGGAATCCTGGAACCCTTGGCTCAGTCTTCACAGAAGAAATTCTTCAAAATCAATAATCAATAATCAATGGCTAATCTCAACTTTCTCCCATGAGAAACCCTTATACCCTCCAAAGGTGTGCTTGCTAAAATTAGATTTCCTCAAATTAGAATTTGGGTTTCTTAAATTAGAATTCCTCAAATTAGAATTTAGGTCCTAAAATTAGACCAATTCTTAAATTAGAATTAGGGTCTTAAAATTAGACCAACTAATTAATAATTAATAATTAATTATTAATGAGACCAAATAATTAATATTTGATTAAATCAATCAAATGTTAATATCTCCCTTAATTCATATCCAAAAAACTCGAACAAAAAGCAAGCCCAGCTCCATCAAGACCCTCTATCCATCCCATCAGCCTACGAAGGTTGCATAATAGGCTAATCCTCAACTCTGAACATGTCAACTCAAAAGGGGACATGACAATCCACCCCTCCTAAAATTGCTTGCCCTCAAGCAATCACTGAATGATACACCCATCAATCCACCTGGATCCCAAATGTAGTCATGATCTACCCTACTATCAATCAATGCAAACTCCATGCCATGTCCATCCCAACTCTCATCTAATGGTGTCACATCATCCTTAGTGCTAAGATAAGCACCCCAACATCCAATCCATAAATGAAAATCAGGAAGCAACTCAAGCAAACTCCTTACCTGAATAATATCTAAATCTGGATTGTGAAGGCTAGAAATAGTCATATCATCATCAACCTATGACCTGATTGTAACAGAAAGCTGAGTCCCTACCACATGTGATAACTCCTGAATGACACTCACCTCAAGACCAAGCTCATCCTCATATCTCTCCTGTGTTGGTGCCAATGTGCACTCATCATCGCACTCTATCATGTCATGTCGTCTAAGTATCTCCATGCGATGAAAAAACATATATCTGAAGCTATTGCCCCATATTGCCTTAAGAATATGTGTCTTCCCATCAACATCAAAGTGAACCTCCATGTCCTTGAGACAAAGAGTAACTTCCTCAAATGAATGAAGCCACTTCATACCCAAGACTAAGTCTATATCCCCCATGTTCACCACATAATAATTAGCCTTGAACTCATAGTTTTTCAAGCGCAATGGGAGGTCTCTAATCATACGCTCACACCTAAGAGTGTGACCATCAGCTACCTTAACTCTAATTCCCTCAAAATCTTCATTAGTGAGTCCACGTTTCTCCACAAATCTAGCATCTATGAAATTATGTGTGGCTCATGTATCAAGAAGGGTGATGACCTTCTGCCCTGCTAAGACTCCACGAAGTCTGAATGACTCATCTGACTGAATGCTGGATAGGCGTGCCTCCTATATATGAAGTTCTAACTCTTCCACTGCCTCCTCAAAACTACTCTGTTGTTCAGAATCCTCTGAATCTGAATCCTCATAATATGCCCACATCACACGATTTGCTTTGCCCTTAGGCCTCAAAGGGCAATCATGATGGATATCATATGAACCTTTGTAGTAGAAGTAAAGCTTCTTCCTGTGTAGATCGTTAAGTGCCTCACAATCCAAAAGTGGTGCTGCTAGATTGGCCTTTGAATCATTATTTACACCTAATTTATCTATGCTAAAATCCAGTCTCTCTGTATCTCTGTTGGAACACTTATGGTCTCTAGATGAAGAAGTACCTCTGGAGTTAAATTTATTGGATGGGGTTGCCAGCTCCATACTACGTGCCTTCTTCATAGCTACCTATAATGAAGGTGGATCGAAGCCTTTGGTCCAATCTCTCAACGGTTCTATCAATCCTTCCATGAAGAGTACTACAAGTCGCCTCTCTGGAATGACAAGAACCATAACTGATAACTTCTGGAAGTCACCAATATAAGACTCTAGACTGCCACTTTGGCGCAACTATGCCAACTCTCAGAAATAGGACTCTAGATCCCTCCTATCAAAATGATCTACCAACCTATCCACAAACTCCTGATAAGATGTGATCCGATCATGATGGAGTGTCACCATCCCGTGGTGCCACCAATCATGAGCTACTCCCTCAAGATGTAGTGTTGCATATCTGATAGCATCTTCCTCACCCATCGGTCGCAATGTGAGAAATGTATCTAGCTTACTAACCCAGGCTTGTGCTGTCACCTTACCACTACCGTCAAATGTCGCTAATGTGAGCCTGCTCGTAGCATACTTCAAATCATTATTCTGGGGCCTTGGTATCCCATTCTGTCGACCTCAGTAATGTTCTTTCCTTTGTTTGAGGAATCAGTCTAAAGTAATCATCTGCCTAACCACAGGTGGTAATGACTCCCACTCGTCAGTCACTGCCATAAGTGTGTCTGTAAATGCCTCCTCATGCTCCTCACTTGCTATCACCTCCTTTACCTCTTATCTCACAAATATAGGCCTAATAGGCCTATTATCTATATGAGAAATAGTCCCATGGCCTCTTTGTGATCCTGCATCAATCCTGACATCTTCACGGTGTGGGGAATGTCTCCTCAGAGTACCCAATCTTGCTAGTGCTACTGCCAACTGCTGTAATACTTGGTTATTCTGCCTTTGCCCTTCTTGTAGTTCTCTAAGAGTAAGTAAAACCTCTACATCATCTTGATCTCTAGGATGGTGAGGAATACAGGCCCTGCCAATATCAACACCCATGTCTTCCGGCGGTTGTTCTAAAACTTGAGTGCCTTCAAGCAAAGCTCTACTGCGCGTGAAATACCTGTGTGATCCCAACCCTTGTGGCTGCATAAGATTGTCAACCTCTCAGGATGGCAGGATTTGGCTCTGATACCATTATGATGTCCCTTACTTAGGGGCTCTCTTATCTGCACAAAGCTCTGATACCATTGTAATATCCCCTTCAAACAAGGAATATAGAAACACAAATAGTTCTGAACAAAATACAATCTTGCAGAATAAATTAAGATAAACAAATTACCACAATATAATTTCTTATTTATTTTCTCACACTATTACAATAGATCTCTGTCATGCACCTCAAAGAATATTACAATACTATTTTAAAACCCTGATCTTGTGCAAATTTGGAAACAAATATGAATCTGGAAGTCTCAGCCTATTGTGTCGAACACACAGTTGCCGGCGTCTGTCGATATACTGCCGACGTCGGTCTCTGTAGGTCCTTATCTACCGACGTCGGTCCTCAGACGGCTGATGTCGGTCACTGGGAATCTATGTCTGCTAAAGTCGGTATCTACGTGGATCTCTACGGACCTGTATGGACTTTGTACAGCTACCAATTTAGCACAACCTATCTGTTTGATCCCTGATCTAGAAATCTATGGTATCTAATACAGCAGATCTCTCTTTGTATGATTTATAAAAACAAAACATAAACTAAATCAAGAAATACTTGGAATACTGTGATAACTTCTGTGTGAAGCTATCTCTCAAATCTGTATACCTCTGTGATAACTTCTGTATGAAGCTATCTCTCAATTTGGCAATAAATCAGTTGATATTTCATAGCCTCTAAATCGCACACAATGAAGAGTTGACGTTCTCCACTACAATGGAATCCTGGAACCCTTGGCTCAGTCTTCATAGAAGAAATTCTTCAAAATCAATAATCAATAATCAATGGCTGATCTCAACTTTCTCCCATGAGAAACCCTTATACCCTCCAAAGGTGTGCTTGCTAAAATTAGATTTCCTCAAATTAGAACTTGGGTTTCTTAAATTAGAATTCCTCAAATTAGAACTTGGGTCCTAAAATTAGACCAATTCTTAAATTAGAATTAGGGTCTTAAAATTAGACCAACTAATTAATAATTAATAATTAATTATTAATGAGACCAAATAATTAATATTTGATTAAATCAATCAAATATTAATATCTCCCTTAATTCATATCCAAAAAACCTGAACAAAAAGTAAGCCCAGCTCCATCAAGACCCTCTATCCATCCCATCAGCCTACGAAGGCCGCATAATAGGCTAATCCTCAACTCTGAACATGTCAACTCAAAAGGGGACATCACAGTTAGAAAGTATGAGGCATGGCCTATCAAGAACTATGTTTAGGAGGTAGCTTGTCTTGTACCATTTTTCACCTCATGGAGTGGAAGATCTCATAAATTTCCAATTTTATCTAGGAGGATCAATATTAGAAGGTTATTTTGTATGTAAACATTTTCTTATGTTTGTTGTGTTCCCTAAGTGATTTATAGCTCAAGTGCGGTGTGTGTCTTATTGGTTTTTTATCAGGTTGTGTGTGTTTTCATTATTTTGGGTGTGCTTAAAGGTTAATCAATCATCTTATCTTTTTTAAGAGTCTTGAAGCCAAGGTTAATGTTTTATACTATTTATTTTAGAGTGTGAGAAATACTCTATGGGATCAAAATACTTTTAAGTTACTAGTTAATAAGCATTTCATAACCCATCCCATGCTTTATGAAATCTTAAATTGAAGATGTGTTAACCTTGTTAGCATTTTTTAAATTAGTGTCTTTCTTCAAGCATTCCAATGCTTTCAAAGTCCATGTAATGGTTTTTAGTGGTATTTCAAATGTGTCAAAATGGTTTATAGTCTATCAAGAAAAGTCAGTTCACTTGATCACTTGGTCTAAAGGTTTTTAAACTTTTTTGAAGGGATTAAGGTATTTTAAAAAGGTTTTAAGGTGTTTGGAGAAACCTAGGTTTCAATTGTGACCAAAATAAGCCTTCTGAAGGTGATTTTGTTGCATGAAACATTAAATCAAATGGTGAATAATTAATTTGTTAATAACCCTATGCATTTATATAAGGTCTTACATTGGTATATTCTCTCTACATGAGGCCATCCAATATACACTAACTTTTTTTGAATTTGAAGATGATTTTAAGGGATATAATTTCATTTCCAAGATGGAATACATGTACCATTGAAATTTTAAAGGATTTAAAATGATTTTTCCATGTAATAATGTCTGAAGGAAGTTAGAATAATGGTTTACATGTTAGAATAGTTTATTTTTTACTTCAAAAATATAGTTTTAGGTATTTATATGGACTTCAAGAATTCACTCAATGGTGAAAATACATTCAATTTGTCTTTTGGTATACTATAGGTCATATACCTGAGTCTTAATCTTTCAAAGCTCCTAATATTGCATAAGATGCTTCCTTTTATTCATTACTCTTTTTGTAGGATCATAAAGGCTAGTTTCATGTGGTTGGTATGGCTAAGAGAGAGAGAGACTTGGAGGCTATAATTTTTTTATGAGGGGTTCCTAGTAAAATTCAAATTTATAGCATTGGTCATTAGATCTATCACCTCTCCTTTATTAAAAATTGCTAAGAATGTAGGGCATTATAAAAGTGCTAGTTAACTCCACATGTTCATTGTTTCACCTAGAAATGGTAGTTTGAATATGGTTTAATACAAGAGAGAAATTACAAAATATGTAATATGATATTCATAAGTTAACATAATTTATCCACACCTTACTTGTAATGTGTGAGCCCAAAAAGATAATAAATCTTGACATTGGCATTATTTATAGGTTTTGCATTTAATGTTGAAAGATTTTACATAGGTTTCAATGCATATAAATGTTGTTAAATGATTTTAAATATCCTCCAAATCCATTTAAGTCCCTCCAACCATCTGGTCACTCCATATTGACATATCCAAGTGATGTTCTAGTATTCATCCCATGGACTATATTAAGAGGTCTGTATATATAATAATCAGTTTAAGAGGTCTTATTCTGCCTTATTCAAAAGTGTATAAATGTCTTACCATAATGAGATAGGTAAATTGGCATTAAAAGGTGATATAAGAGTTTTATAAGGTTAATACAGATATTATAAAATGCATCTTACATTTATATGCAGACCTAAAGGTCTACCTACACCAATAGGTCTCTTTGGCACATGTGAAAACTAAATTCAATAACTCTTTGATTGTAATGATATTAAAAATATAGAATGAAAGATGTAAAACTAAGAAAACACTTGAAAATGTTCACAAGAGGCAACTAAAAATTGACTTCATGCTCAAAGAGACAAGCCTGATGTCATTTTGGGCTATGGACAATACACACAACATGTTATATAACTCAAATATCCATAAAAACTTGTGATGAGGATATATTTAATTAGTCATGAAAATGATAAGCATTGGGAGTGGACTATATATCAAGTTAATGATAAGAACGTATATGAAATCCATTGGCATGTATAAGGCTATTGAGAGAAAGTTATAAAATAAGGAGTGATATAATTTAGAGGATGATAAAATGGATAGAATAAGGTATGTGACACTAAAAAAAATACCTATAGTCAATAAAAATATATCCAATGAGTCATACAAGCTTGTGTAAGCATTATAAGAGTAGGTATAGTGTATGCATTAAAGTTTGGGTTTTAGATAGCCAAGCTAAGAAACTAGATAAGATATTGAAGCTATTATAAAGTAACATAAAGATTAATCATATCTTAAAATTACAATAAAATTAGTATCATAAGCTCAGTCAATATTTATATGAGGATAACGACATGGATGTCATGAGTTATGAAGAGTGAATATTCAATGGTCTAGATAAACCAAGAGGTAGTAAAAGTTAGAATTATATTTGAGTTTAGGATCTATTTATTTAAATAATTACTTGAATAATAAACCAAATCAAAGATGCTCAATTAGAGAGCTTACATATAATAGATTTATTTAGACAAAATAGGCCTAAACCGACATACATAGACCTATGTGTAGACTTTTTACATAGGTGTGACTGATTAAAATTAAAATGAAGGCCTACACCTACATACATAGACATATGTGTAGAATTTTTACATAGGTGTGACTAATTGAAATTGAAATGAAAAATAAAAACCTTGAGAGGGATACTAAGACTTCAAGGAAACATCTCATGAAATTGTTGAAGTTGTCTGCAATAGTGAAGAAAAAGATAGAAATAGACTCTAATGGAGACCTATAGGTAGATTGTCAAGCCTAAGCATCTTGAGGCCTATGCATGTGATTGATGAAGAAATATTATAAAAGTTAAATATTAATTTAAGGGGATATAAAACTTTATTAAAATATAATTTATATATTAGTAAAATATATTTAAGAGGCTCAATATCAAAACTGTGTCATAAGTCTTAACAAACATAAAAGACTTGTATGTCTTATTGAAGGAAAGATGTCTTTCTAATATACGTATGAATCATGAATATTAGTATGGTATGTAAAATTATAATATGATCATGGATATAACCTTAAAATACATGTCTTGATCACCAAGGTGTTTAAATACATATTGAATAGTATTATTTCAAACTTGTAGTCAAGAAAGGTCTAGTATGCACGTATAGGCAAGGGAAATCTTGGCATAATAAGGGAGAAAGTTTTAAATTTTTATTTTAAATTTTTCATATGGAGTTTATATATTATTTTAAAGAAACTATATAATTTTTATAACATGATTCATGTCCTTTTTAAATTTATAGAGGTCAAAATAGGATTGTTAGGGTCAAAATTACCAACTTGTTCAAAGATCCTCAATCACAATCAATAATGATGTAGATGGTATTTAGGAAAAAAGTTAAAATGATAATTATATAATGTAATCAATTATTTTTCATACATTATTGAGGAATTATCACTCAGAACAAAACTCAAAAATTACAATTTTAGGCACCTCTCTCTCTCTCTCTCTCAACCTCATAGAATGTGTAGTTTGCAAGTCAAAGGTCACATTCTAATTCTTAGATATTTGTTTAAAATATAAATGGTAAACTAATAACATATTGTATTTTAATGTATTATCCCTACTACAAATTATTTTAATTAGGTTTTGGTTTAACCCTTTGTGTTTTACGAACCATCGTTAAGATGGTAAACTGCTTAAACCCTTACAAAACCCTTTTAAAGGACTTAATTAAGGAAATTATTTACTTAAGTGACCAAAATGTAATAATTTTATCTAAAAACAATCTTTATTACCTAAAAAAGTCTCATAATCATCAATACATGATAGTCATTGGTACATATGTAGGTACAAGTTTATGAAATAAGCTAAAAAACTTGTTTGTAAGTGTTTTATTGAAGGAAGAAGGTATGAAATGGATTACAAACCATGGGTAGAGGTAAATAAAGATTTTATAAAGGTTAAAAAACCTTAAAATTAATTATTTAGTTCTTATAAAATGTTATATTAGCTCTTTAAGTTTGTAATTTGATCAAATGTGAAGAAAACTCAATTTTGCAAACCAAAAGGCCTCTATGCAAGCCTATAATGTTTTTCAAAGGGCCCAACCTAATAATATTGAGTTTACCTAAAATTTTGATGAAAAACACTTCAAATGCATATTCAGCCTATATAAGCACCTAGATTAGGGTTTTTGACCATTTCATGGTTCACCCATCCATACAGTGTCTAAGGAGATTACAATTGACATGTATCATGTTATTTTCATGATGAAATTTAATTGAAAATTTCTTGGAAGTGTTACATGTATGGGGGTGTTTTTTGGCAAAATCTTAATTTCTAGGCAGGGATGCCCAATTGAGGCCTAATTAGAGAGAGAAATTGGATAAAAAGTGTACTTCCACTTAGATTTAGGTCTTAAAAATTGGTATGGATATTCTAAAGGATAATTTTTCCTCAAATATGTAATTATTTATCTATTAAAATCTATAAATTCCTCTTCACAATGAGGTTTACCTATTTTGAGGGCTATAAGGAATGAGGCCAAATGAGACCTTATGGAGAAAAATCAAATATTTTGAGATATCTTATGGCTATAAGTATGTTTTTTAGGTATAATATGATGTTTATAATCTATACATGGATAAAAATTTCTTTCTTCAAGGCAAAGTCAGGTTTTCTCACTTGCTTCACCATATTGCAAGAGGAGGAGTTAAATTGATCAAACAAAGAAGTCGATAAATATGAGCTATCAAAATTATTTTAAATGTTACTTATAACATTATAAGCCATTTGGAAAGAAATAAAAATTCAAGAGGTTGGTTTGAAGAAACATTTAAATTATTTACAGAGTCTTCAACTATCTTAGGATACCTTTCCTCTATCCTCCGCCAAGTCAAGGAGACAAAGCCAAATAAGCTTCAAGAGCCTTCCAAAAAGTCAAGTAAGGTGGAGAGAACTCATAAATGGATGAGGATAATTATTAAATGGATAATATTATGAATAATTTAATACCTATTTTCATGTAATAAGACTTATTCATCAATTAAGATATGTAAGCAAGGATATAGGGAATATGAAAAAAATATAGGCACTTCCATGGGGAAAACATGACCAGTATATGCTCAAGAATTCTTCAATCCTTCCAAACAAGGCATGCTCTAACTCCTATTACACTTTTAACAAGTTAATAAATACATAAATTAGGATTAACTAGGTAATAGTTGAATGAGGACTATGTGGATGAATCATCCATAGTTTTTTGGCTTTTATCTCTTTCTTTCTACTTTCTCACTTTATATTTAACTATGCCTAGTTTTGACATTTTTAAGCATCCCAAACCTAAGTTTTGGTAGATATCTGATTATAGAAATACTTATACATGGATCTTTGAAATTAATTTAACTATTTTGGGAATAATGAAGTTTTACTCTTATTTTAGTTAAGGGTCTAGATTAATAAATTAGTACATAATATATCAATAATTATAGTCCTAATTTGTGAAATTGTTTATCTTTTTTGCCTTTCTAAAAATATCATTAAATAGGAAGAAATATAACTTCACAGGAAATAGACTAAGATACCTGATACATAGGCTGAAAATGGTTGTGCAGGACTAGGAAGGTGTTGTAAACTTGATCTTGGATTTTATTCAATGAAAGGATAGGATCACCAAAAAGTGGATGCTTTAGTTCCCAACGCTATTTTTTTCCTACCACTATTTTTTAAACTAATCACATAGACCTAAAACTTTTTGGGTAGTTATGATGTGACTTTGTGAACATGCCTATGAAAAATCAAGTGTTAGTTGTCAATAAAAGTTATTTATTATCAAATTCTAACCCTCCATCATGATTGATAAAAGGATATTTAAGACACTTGAGAAAGAGGGTGGGTTAGTGTGTAAGATGTAATAAACATGAAATCCAAACCCCTTGTATGGGAATGCTACCTACATACCAATACTCTGAAGTGGGATCAAGTCATATGTAGTTGTCCTACCTAGTATGCTTTGTGTAATAGTGTGATGTGGATATAAATGCCCATTTAATAGTATTTGAGGTGGCTAGGGATAGGTATGAATATTTTATTATGTTCATATCTATATTGGGTGACTATGTGTATAGAATAGGGAAGTTTGCCATAGTGCTTTATTTATATTCTTGATTTCTTTATAAGTTTGGTCACCTCCTTTGTAAATGATATTTGAGTGGGATTTTATAGGTAACAAATGGTCATGGGTCAGATTTATTCATGATAGGCTGACCTAATTAAATATAAGGACTAGATGAAAATTATTTTTGGGGCTCAAAGTGTAAATGGATAGGAGCACCAAAAATGGGACACATTGGTGCTCAATGATATAGTCTAAATGGGGTGCTCCTATCCTATAGGATTAAGGCATAGGGGAATAAGATATAACATGAGCAATATTATATGGCTAAGGTGGAATGAATGTTAAGAATAGTTTGAATGATTGGTAATTATAAAAAGGTGACTATAAGGGTGAAGAGAACATGAAAAAAGGACCTATGTATGTGGTGTTTCAAGCCACACTCAAGATACCAATTTGGATATTTTATATGACTACATTTACCCACCATTTATTTTATTGATGCATTAAAGTGAAATACTAGGATAAAGAAAAAATAGATATCATACCTAAAATTAAATACAAGGATGAATCCCATGATGATGTGTGATGCTAAGTGTGGATAGTGCGAAGTGTAAATCTGAAATAGAAATAAGGATTAGACAAGTTCTTACTAGACATGCTATGTCTAGAATAAGAATGTATAAAGGATAGGTAAAGAGAGAGGAAGAGAAAGGAATGAATACACCTCACTATGTATGTGAACCAATATAAACTTGTTGTGATGTTGAGTGATGTTGGGTTTGTGTTGTACCAAGAGTAATATTATGAACGGTGCTGAGTGATCAATTCTATGAGGGTGACTCAGGAATACAAAAACTAGTCCTTTAGCTCCATCATCACCCACTATGTAATGAATTTATGTGATCATGCATGTGTTAATTGATGTTTATCTAATCCCTCTGAGTAAGTGTCTCAATAATATAAGGCTAGTTATTCCTTTGGCTTCATTATTTCCCACTATGTGTGAACTATGAGCTAATAAATGGTATGAATGTGTGTTGTATGAGATGGATCATGAATCTCATGAATGCTATATAATTTGAGAATGTGGCATGGATATATGAATGTGTAATGAGAACTAAGCCAGTGTTGGTCACTCTACAGAGGTGGAGATTAGGCTTGTATGAAATCCACGCTAAAACTAAGAACTAGACTTATATTAAATCCACTCTGAAATGATGCCAACCACCTTCAAATGGAATAAGTTACATAACTACTGAGAATACCTAGTTAATACAATGAAATAGAAAGAAAAGAAGACAAATCTACCATCCACATTTCCCCTTAATCACTAATCTTTTGTAATATAGATTCTAATCTAAAATTTGTACCAACTACCCAATCCAAAAATTAAAGCTAGAGCCATCATGTTGTGCATTATGCCCCCTATATCTAGATAATTTGAGTAAAACTATATTAAAACTTCCCCAATCTAAACTAAACTATAGTTGATAAAACTATAATTGACAATACCTTTCTATTTGTTTCTCAAAATTCTAGGTTTTTTTATTGTTTAGATAAGAGTGATGAAAAGTGGACACTTTATTGTCCAATGCTATAGTTCAAATATGGTGCTCTTGTACTTTACTATTTCTAATGACTGTTCTATATTCATCATTATTTTTCTAGTATATTATGTGTGTTTTGAATTTTGATTATTGTTTTGAGTGTTCTAAAAATTGATTTTTTACTAGTATAAGGCTCTGATCTCTATGAAAAAACCCTTATTTATTGTCCCTTCTTTTGAGGGTAGGAATGAAGACCATATATAATTATTTCCCTCATAATAAATAGCCATGAAAGTGTGCTATGTTGTGAAATATATGATATAGCAATGATAATAAAAAATATGTCTCAAGATATAGCATAGTTTGTATTGGAGTTTGTTAGATCAACAAGGGTATGCCTAGATAGATGTAATCATGTAATAGCATCTGTAGTATACTAAACTAAAACTAGAAATTTGGTTAGTTTTCAAGGAGTGATGGATCATGATGTCCATCATGGTATCTAAGAATTCAAGATAATGCATGATGTGAATCATGGCATTACAAGCAATTGAGAATAAAAAATCAAACAAGCACTCAAGGCAAGAAGCATGAAGCATAAAAAAGAGGACAAGGGGTTGAGAAAATAATGGACATGGGCAAATGTCACTCAAATTTGGAAAGAAATCCTACAAAACATTTTCAAATTTCCAAATACACATCTAATTATGAACAAGCAAGATTAGCATGAGGGCCAAAAATGCATATAAGAGTACACACAAAGGACATTGGAAAATGTCCTAAGGAACACACAAGTAAAAAATATAGGAACTAAGGAATGAAATCACACTTATATACTTAAATTAAGAAATGAAGACATGTAAATGCTATAAATACTATCATATCTAACTAATGAAAGCAAGAAGTGAAAGTATGCAAAACATGTAGTACAAGACTAGGTATAAGCTAATAAATACATAAGTGATATATAATAGTGAGTGTCAATAGAATAATATATGTAATATACTAAGTAATGTACATCAACATGATAAGTAGAGTGTGTAGTGTAGGAATGACATAACCTGGATGGTGTAGTCATGTAGAAGATGCCCTTGGTGGGTAGATATGTTGATGTATGTCACGAATGTATAAGTAGGATACCCCATCAATGGGTAGAGTGAAGTAATCAAGGATATTTGTATCACTAAAAAAACTCAAATAAGATCAATTGAATCATGGTAATTTAGATAAATAAATAATAACATAGAACAACAAAATGTAAGTCTAACATGGTAGTAG